>MU249535.1:299842-527265 GCA_018886245.1 Fusarium brachygibbosum
ACCCAACCAGGTTCGACAAGTCACATCAACTCATACAACTACTCGACATCCCCCATCTAATTCGGCAATCATGAAACCCGTCAAAAGCAAACACCTCGAGGGCTTGTTGGAACGGAATACCGTCCTCATACTCGATTTCACTAGCTGGACTACTAGCTATATCCGCAGTATAATCGGCCGCAGCACCAAACACATTGCCACCAAGGAAGGAAACAAGATCCTTCCAGCTGAACTTTGGCTCCAGATCCTATCTTTGGTCGAGTTCGATGTCAATGAACACGATTATTGGTTGGTCTACCCGGTCGAAATGTCCTCTGTCCAACTTGATGGCCAAAATTCAGGAGCTTCTTTTGTCTGCAATAGCATCAAAGAATGGCGGGCATTTGGCAACATTCGTACTGGCGATGAGCTGTACTTTTACGAATCCTACATCCGAAACCCTTCGTACGAGCCCGAAAAGGAGGAAGGCGAAGAAGACTCTCCCAAATCTCCCTTCGAAATCTCCAAACAGGCCTTGCCGGACCACTCATTCAATATTCCACTTTCTCATCTGGACTTCGAAGGAACTTTCTTGTATCACGACGTCGAGGTTCCTGACGTGATCACCTGGCTTGAAAACGGGGACTGCAAACTCTGTGACGGCGGACGAGACTTTTGCGCTGGATGCCGGGATGGGCGAGAGGTTATGGAGGCGTTTACCCTTTACTACAGACCTGATTGCAGCATACAGATGCTTTGCCCACTATGTGTTGGGTCCGAGTATGCAGAGAGGAGCATCAGGGAAAGTGATTTTTGGAGGAGTGACGGAGAAATATCATACGAGGAGTACGAAGAATGGATCGACAAACGTATGAAGGATCTTGGCTACCGCTGATGGCATATTTGTTGTTATTAGCTGTCGGCTATTCTTTTGGGGGAACCTCAAGGGCGACGGGAATAGAAGAACATGTCGTTTTATTGTTGCAACATCGGAATTTGAGTTTCCATGGGCTGGGGTTTAGCTTATGACAATTGACTAGGTTATCCTGTCTCTATGCTACGAATATTGAGGCTGATTATTACCCTGAGGGCTCAGAGCTATCAATGAGCGGCCATCATTGTCATTGTAGTGGCAGAGCATGTTTGTACTTGCAATTGTAATGAGGAGTTTCGAGAACTCTTTGCGGGATTACTGAGGCTTTAGATAGAAAGCTTGAAGCAGGTGAAGGACTGTCGAGGCTTCAAAGAGACAGATAGATAGGCTCCGGCTGTATGGAGTTTCAAATGATGAATTCTCAAACGCTAGTTATTCTACACAATGATCAGGCCGTCGTCCGCCCATATACAAGCATGAGTCTGCATGTCCCTTACTTCCCCAACGCCATGTTACTAACTCAAGCTTCGCAAGAAAACGGTGTACGGAAAGCTCCAATCTCGTAGTGATGTTGCTAAGATATTTATCAGTTTCATCAAGGGTTACACACATCATGAGACTTACAATATCCATAGCCGTAGCATATGTTCCCCCGACCAAAACCAGGAGACCAAAGAAAAAGGTAAAGATACAAGCAACAGCATGCAAGATGTTCTCCCTGGCATACCACTTACCCCTGCAGATAAGCTTGTACCACATAACTGCCGGGAAATAAAGAATAAAGCCAGAAACAAAGAGGGCTGAGCTTAGTGAGAGAAGGTCATTAAAGAAGGGGATGGCTTCGCCGAGAACCCAAGAGATGATTGTTATGCCCGCAAGGGTGAGAAGCCAAGTGACCCAACCTTTGGGTGTATTGACGAAACGCACAATAGAATTTCTGTAAAATCGAAGATGAACGTATTTCGCCGTGACAGTATTGCCGATGGCTCCAGAAATAAAGATCATGGGGAGTGCTACGCCAAAAGCCACCTTTGGTAGAACACCAGGTAGTGACTCGAGAGCTGGGCTAGCCACGTCTTTGCCAACAAAGACATAGATGAGCGATCCGGTAAGGGTGTAGATGAAGATTTCGACACTGCCTAGAGTCCAAACAGACTTCATAAAGTCCTCCGGGGTGTGCATTTCTGACATGAAAGGTGTCATGTACATGGCGAAGCAGTAGGCGAAGATGATGTTGCAGATAGCCACCATGCCATCTTTGAAAGTCGCATCAGGATCAGGCCAAGCTGACCAGTCTGAAGCACCCAGACCACCGGGTTGGTTAGCAGCATCGACTCCAGATGCGATAACTGCGATGCCAATGGCGGTCATGACGCACACAAGGTCGATGTAACCAAGGATGGCAGCCTCTGCGAAGGAAGGCATGACAGCAAGGATAAACAACATGAACCCTGATACCGCGCTGAAAATGAGACCGCACACCTTCCCATCGGCCAGAATATTCAAAGCGATACTGCCAGTGAGGACGAAAGAAGCTGTGATGAGAATCAACTGAAGCACATACATGGCTCCAAACAACTCCTCTCCAAATCTGCCCATGAGCAAACCACCGATATCTCCATAATGTTGGATTGACGGATACAAGACTTTGATCTTTCCAATGATCCAAGCTGTGTAGATGGCCATGAAACCGAGTGTGATACAGCAGAAGACGCCTGCAACTATACCGAGAGTCGCAAAGGCACCAGGTAGACTAAATGTTCCCAGGCCGATGGCTTCGACAATGAGGATAACGGCGAGACGCTTCCATCCGAGACGACGGAAATGAGCTTCGCCTTGTGCGGTTTTTTGTTTCTCGAATTCGGTGACCGTGCCGAGGGCTTGGTCATAGGTTTGGTCGATGCGGGCGATTTGGTCGGGTTTTAGACTGCTGCTGTCTTTTGCAGCATTCTGCGAATGTGGTGTGATGGTATCCATGCTGAGTCTTTACGACGTCAACAAAGCTGAATGAATATAAGAAGAAAGAATAAGTCAGAATAGCCTACTCGACCGTTGAGCCATCAAGTGGCTCTTCCCCAACTCTTAAATATAAATCGTGTCAGGTTAAAAGTGCCAAGGTCTGGGGAAGCAGAGAATTCCCCAGACCAAGAAACTGAATCAAACAGGCCACGATCTGTCCCCCATGATAATGTACGTAAAATTTGATCGATAGAGAGCAATTCATTATCAAATTTATTGAAGAGGTGGAGTTCTTTTGTATAAAAGTTACGTTATCCGTCCAAGCGCCCCATCGGCCGAGGCTCGCTTTCTGTTTGCTAGATACGGCTCGTGTCGGGCCAAATTTCGATTTTTCCCACTGTGAGAGATGATCTTGATATTCAGTTGCCTCTAATGGATTAGCAAGTGGTCAGTGGTTAGATACGAAGTGAGACCGAATTATTCTGATAGAGAGATATGAAGTAGCTAATAAAGAATTGTCAGGCTATTGTTCGAATAGTGGCGCGTTTCGTCACATGCTTCAGTCTCATCGAGGCTATCGATGAAAGGGGAAGCTCAGCATCTCACAAATCAAACTTGAATGTCGTTCCTTTTTGGTTTCTATTTTGTCGAAAATCCTATTTCTCCTATACTTGATTTGAACTTTGGGCAAGATAGCCAATCAGATACAAACTAGAATACCACAACAGACAAAATCGCCGAGGATGTCAAAGTAATATCCAAGTCTAACGGACTAAGTTCAATTGATTACATTAGTTTTTTTTAAAAGTTCCGGAGAGCAGCGGGATATAAAAATCCCTTCACTCAATCAATATTTTGTTGTTACTCAAACTTTTGAGGCTTCAGGGAATCTGGAAAAAGCCCGACTAAGCCAGAATCAAGACCACGTGATCAAGCCAACTAATGTCACTATGCCTTCGTGATCCCTGATCAATGCATCACATTCAATAAACGCACACCCTTTCACTCCCCGCATTCTCCAAAAATACAAATCCTCTGCAGCTCTTTAGCGCAAAGGACGTTTCAATGGGCGGGACGTCCTCTTCAGACGAGGCGATGCCTTCAAAAGCCAGCCCAAGCCCAGCCGGAGCCGTTGTAAGCGCACCCACTCACTGCCTTTTCAGTGAGAATGACGAACTAATAACAACTTTATCAGCAAGCGATCAGCGTCCTCAACATTGCCTACTGATGGGCAACCCTGGCAATTTCCCGCCTTCAAGCGATGAAAGTGAAACTCGAGAAAAGCCACGTACGAAGCACAGATCAGTTCATGATCAGCCAGTATCCTGCTGGCTATCACGACTACTCCTATCCTCCCTTTGCCGCCGCCGGCCAGTACTGTCATCCCGCCGGCCAAACCCACCCCCCAAGAAGCAGAGCGTTATCTCCGCCTCGACAAATGCCAAGGTCTCACGACGACGACAGTCTTACAACTGTTCGAGCGGATTGTGATACACCTCTATAGAACATGAACGATGCCAGAGAGTGAAGCACCTGTAATTATGAGCCCATGAGACTAATACGCGCTGCCTCAAGCGTGCGCATTACTTCTTTTTTTTTTTTTTTTTTTTTTTTTTTTTTTTTTTTTTTTTTTTTTTTTTTTCAACCTATTCCATATCCCCCTGGGGATAGATCAAGGTTATACCACTACCGACTTTACGCCTGACGCCTGCAAGGACTACAACTTACAAGACAGAATTCTGTGGGTATGGTGACTTTTGCATGTTCCTCCGTGACCAAGGCGACACGAAACAAAGCTGGCAGCTGAATAGTGAGTGGGAGCCGCTTGTCAGCTCAAACAAGGGTCCTGCGAACATCGTCAAGACCGACATCGGCAACGACAACGACAACGGCCACGAAGCTATGATTAACAAGATCCCATTTGTATGCGCCATTTGCGAGTGACCTCCCAGGCGGCCCGCCGTTGTCCGCCGTGAGCATTACTTCAGCAAAGCGTGGGCCTTCCCCGACCTGTAAGAGCTGTGGGGCCGCAATCGTGGGGGTCTTGATTACAGCATTAAGATTGGAGGCGCTACCCCAGAATAAGGGGGATCATCAAGGGGAGGCGGACATTAAAGCCGGAGAGCCAGGTCCTAGCGAGTGAGGAGACTCATGAGAAGCTTGGAGACTACCTGATTACAGTGCAAGGTCCCATTGCCCAATAGAGATTTTATACTCCTTTCCGAATATATACCTCTTAATGCATTGTTGATTATAACGAATGCGAGCCTGACAAACAAACATCTTCTGATGGCATGGCTGTAGACTCTTGGCCAAGGCACACTATAGCAATAGGGATATCGGATGATTGGGATCACTACTTGTGTTGAGCGCTATGAGATCAGTGAAATGAGCACTTCCAATCCTTGGCCGTTTCGCGCTCTCTCGTTTCGACTATGGATGTCCGTCGTTATCCGCTGACCCTGTTGCCCCAAGCCTACCGTCGCCGCAGAAAGAAGCGATCCTATGTAGGCTGACGTGACTGGCTAGGCATGGCCTAGCCGTCCCGGCTTGTTCTCTCATGACGACCTTGAAACACGCCGCGTGATCGATACCCAAGAAGAATCTGGAGAGTTAAATCTTGACAGCAATATATCCCTAGAGATGGATCAACACCGCATGAAAAAAATGAAAGAAAAGAAAAAAGCTAAAAAAAAAAAAAAAAAAAAAGCTCAGTTTATTGGAGGCATTGGCCATAATGGCTCAAAGTGTATTCAACATTGTGCATTTTCATGTGTGTAATCTTGGTCCATCTCTAGGGAGATATGCTATCAAGATTCAACTTAAATGTCTCTAGCACGATAACTCTCATACTCAGCACAAAGCTTATAGAATGACTCATTAGCAAAACTCTGAGCTTCTCAAGGTATATAAAACAGTCTTTATTCTTTCAAGTCAGTCGTCAAAACATTCTTTCTTCATACCATAAACCATGACCACAACCGCTACACTTTGAAGAAATGTTTTCCTCTCTACAGACCACTGGACCAGAGGGCCTGGTCTCTTGTCGGCCCAGCAAGCCCAACCTAACTGGTGACCATTCCATCGACCTCAGAAAATGGATCCGGCTCTCAACACATAAAAGAGCTGAGGAAAGGATTTATAACCAAGAACATCCTATCGACAAGAAGGACCCGGTTAAACCATGATTTTTCCTAGTAACAACATGAACGCAAACATGATGCGAGGTCTAATGCATCATACCCCTCGCAGCAACGCCACTGAGTTGCAGTCTTACGCGCAATCTCTCCTTTTCAATATCCCGAGTTATCCTGACAGGCTACATTAGCTGTTGAAAACGACCCCAATTACAGGAAACATTCCTACTAGCTGTGGTGGTCGCAGTCGACAGCTTGTACTGGGTCAAAGCTTGCAACAGGCTTCCAACACGGTCTCAAGGGTTGACATCCTGACCTGGCCACCGCTAGCCCGTCCAAGCACCTCGATCTGCACGCTTATCTGTAGGCAATATCTCTTTGGAGTCAGATCAAGGTTACACGGACAAAGGACACAATGTTGGATACGTGCTAAGCCAACATATGCCCAAGAACCTCCACACCTACCTTCACAACTACCTTCTATCTAACAACACAAAGCCAATACCTTTTCAAAAGCAGCAAGACCACCTGGCCAGTTGTCTAAGGCAATCGATCCATCGTTGATCAAGAATCAGGCTCAAAGCTGCGGTTCAATCCGCAGCCTTTACTTCTTGAAAAAGTAACCTTGGAAAGAGAGGTCTTAGGATCTATTTTTTGCCCTTTTTGGAGCCTATCGCAACAGCCTTTAGCACTCTTGTAACCCTCTTTGAGATTCGTTCTACCTAAAAGGTTATGGGTCTGGCAGAATGTTCAATCCAATAATTTGAAAGATGACGAGGCTTGTGACCAATCACCAGACTCTGGATTGGGCACTCTCATCAGTTGAAAGTTGAAGGCTATGGCCCCTATTTCCTGCACCGCTAGGTATGAGAGGATATGCCTTCCGGTCCAGAGAATTCAAGTACGAGAAAGACTGGCCTCTTATCTACACATGGACCCTCGTGCCCGATGTTTGCAAGGTTTTGTGGGAGGAAATGGGCAGAGACGTAAAACCATCCATGATCCATGAAGACCTTCTTCTTCCACAATTCCTCGAGCACCGAATAAGAGTGCTAGAAAACTAGCCGGTAGTATCGTCAGAGGAAAGCTCCGTGAGGAGGACCAAGTCTTCTTCAAAGCTACTACACAGCCCGGGTGTCGTATGGGTTGCAAAATGCCCTGACTATCAAGTACATCCTCGACATGACCGATGAGCAGATGATCCAAGATGGGGTTCGAAGACTGAATGATACATACAGCGAATCAGAATCCACACACTTCCGGATTATCAGCCATACCAGATCCCTCTACCATCCCGTTACTACAAGTCCTTAGATGCTGCCTCCGTCATCCTAAACAAGGCAACGCCTCGGCCTAGGCACAGGTCTTCATCTTTTGCCTCTTCTTCTTGCTAGGTCTCTTGCTTGCTCTCTTGCTGGGTCTTTCAGAGGGGTCCTTTTCTTCGATCTTCGTGGAGGGGATTTGATAACTATCCTCTGAGGGGAGGACTGCAGCCGGCTTGCCCCTGGCGGCTGTTCGAGAACTATGCCGGGGGCCTCCTCAAGCGGATGGCAGCCCAGTCCCAATTGATAGGGTTCAGTAAGGTCTCCATAGCTCCAACAGCAAATCAGCATGGGACAGGTATCAAGTTGAGTGGCGAAATCTGCCTTTTGTTTCCCTTGCGACCTGTAATCCAGGGTCTCATCGATTTATATTCTTATTATAATAAGTCTCTGGAGATAGATGAAGTTTGTAAAATACACTTTGAGCCATCATGACCAATGTCCTTGACAGCAACTCTGGGAATAAACACGATGCTTACCAAATCGCTCCTCTACAATTCTTACTTCCTGGATGGAGTATATAAGGAAGTCTCTCTTCCTTCAAACTAGTGATGTTCGAGAACTTCCGGTCCTCGTACCACAATCTCACAAGGGTCAAGCTAGACATAAAAGAAGCTTCATTCGACTCATTTGACTGACCGATAACCCCTTTCGTAGTAATTAAATATGTATGTGTATGATTTCTTCGGTAATAAACACGGAGATTTAATCAACAATAGCTCACCACTTTATGGCGAGGCTACGGAGTTAACTCCCCGGTGAGAAAAACTTGGATGAATTGCCACTGTCTATATTTCTGGGTTACTGTCATCTCGAACAGTCTGGACTCAATTTGTTCCGTGAAAATTAATAGTCTGGAAATTATCCTGGCAAGTAAATAAGAACCCTTACTCACAACACTTTGTCTTAGTTGGTCGGGGCAACGTACAAGTCTCGTTATTCGTATTTTAGCACCTGTCTATTTCCGATCGGGACATTATTACTCCGTAGAATTAAGCAACATGATACCTCTAACGAAAGCTGAAGACAAGGGCATATATAAACAGCCAGTGCCTCGATGTTCAACCATTAAGCGATAGAATGAAATGGGGTTTCCTGCATGGTTTATGAGTTCTTCAAAGTCTGGACTTCTCTCGACCCTCTTTTTCTCGATTAAGAAGTAGTTGTGATTTCCCCTTGAATATTAAATACTGCTTTAGCTGCTGCCTCTGAGATTCCCATTCTCCATCATTTATATGTGCATGTTTCGACATTATGTTTGCTTTCAAGTCTCCTCTTATACTTCTCGCGCTCGGCGCAGAGGGTCTTGCTGCGTTGAACCCTACTTCGACGTGTTCCACTGCTCTCGGCACAAAAAGCGTTAAGAATGTCCCAACTTCTACAGCTACTGCGGTCAAGAAAATTACCGTCGTGAAGAAGGTGATCCGCAAAGTGAACATCGTAGTGATCCCAGTGGCCAAGACGTCTACGATTCGCGAGACAAAGATAGCTACTTCTACTGTCACTGCTGATCAAGCCACCAAGACAGCCATCAGCACCATTATCTGTAAGTACCACATTCTTTCGCGTTTGTTGTTACAGGAACTAACTCGTCCCTCGACAGCTAGCTCAACTTCTGTCATCAGGAGGACGGTCTGGTCTACTACCACTTCTGCCTCGACCACCACCACTACCAAGTATATTACCACAACCAGTAGCAAGCCTGCTGGCTTTACCGACATCCTCAACCAGCCACGGACTCTCAAGCGACGAGATGAAGAGAAGAGAACTGTCAGGATACAAACCGCCGCACCTGGTGGCACGTACCCTCAAAGCGTTCGTTGTGTCAAGGAGATTCCTACCACCTCTACCAAGACTATCACCACAACTGTGCAGGGAGCACGCCGGACTGCAAAGGCTGTTACGAAGCTCAAGACTACTACTATTTCTACGACCGTTGTCACAACGCAATACCCATCCGACGCCAGTACTACCGTCTTCACCACCGAGTACCCCGTTACCACTTCTATTCTTGATGTTACATCTGTTACTACTGTAGTTTCAACTGGTAAGTTTATCCATACTAGCCACTCACTCTTCAGGACTATACGCTAACATTTCTCTTCAAAGTGACTGTTGAAAGCCAAGTACCACAGGCCACCGAGTACTCCATCTGCTCTCCAGATAACCTTATGGTTACTGATAATGGTGGAGGTCACTTCATTACATATTCCCACTACCAAGTACAGAGCAGCGTTCAGAGCCTGGGAGCCGACCATACCGCTACTTCATGCTGCAATGCATGTGCAAAACTGGCCAACTGCCAGGGCACCTATTACACAACTGGCGACAGTCAATGCAGGCTTTTCGTTGCAATTGATGGCAGCACTTGTGCCAATTCCCGACAGAACATGATTGCTCAGTATTTTACAAGCAACGATGCCCCCCTACAGGTTGTCCTCAGCAACGGCCTGTGTGGACAGTGGCAGAATGGCGGTACGATTGGTTAGAGCTCATAGTCTTACTGTCAGGAAAAGACACAAGTTGATGATAGAACATGCAAGGCGAAAAAACATTCAAAATTTGTTAAAGGAGTGTATTAGTTAGATTTTCATCGTGCCCGATAAAATCAATGCTCTAAATAAGTAATGTCAAAAGTGATAGATCAGTCCAATGCCAAACAATCCGCCAAATAATGTTCCAAACAAACAGACCTAAATCCCATATATATCCAAAAGATTGTCAACAATGCTCTATGTATGTAATGCAACGCTATTCTATGTTATGCTTATGCAACGCTCGTTATTCACAAAGCTTGACTCAATGAAAGTGTTTGTGTGTGTGTGTTCCACCTCTTACTTAGGGCAGACGGGCTTCTTCTGACCACAAGCGTCCTTCTTGCAGCATCCCTTGAAGCCGTTGGAGCAGACCTGGAAGTAACCAGTGTTGGGAGCGCATGTTCCGTTGGAGCGAGCCTTGACCTTGAGGGTCTGGGCGGGCTGGTAGGTACCGGTCTTGTAGTCGGGGCACCAAGAGTTACCGCAGGCGTCACCCTTGCAGCAGCCTCGGAAGCCGTTGGAGCAAGACTGGAAGAAGCCGGTTCCGGGAGGGCAGACGGTATCGTCAGATCGCTTGGCAGGGGAAGGGGGGCAGATGGGTTCCTTCTGACCACAAGCATCACCCTTGCAGCAGCCACGGAAACCGTTGGAGCAGGATTGGAAGAAACCGGTGCCGGGAGGGCAGACAGTATCGTCACGCTTGGTTACTGAGGGAGGGCAGATGGGCTCCTTCTGACCGCAGGCATCGTTCTTGCAGCAACCACGGAAGCCGTTGGAGCAAGACTGAAAGAAGCCGGTTCCGGGAGGGCAGACAGTATCGTCACGCTTGGTTACTGAGGTAGGGCAGATGGGCTTCTTCTGACCACATGCATCGCTCTTGCAGCAGCCTCGGAAACCGTTGGAGCAAGACTGGAAGAAACCCGTTCCAGGAGCACATTGACCGTCGGGAAGGCCTGTAGAAGTGGCTTGAGGAACAGGCTCAGTAGTAGTAGCTGTCTCAGACTCCCACTCGTGACCGTCAATGACAGGGTTGGCAACGACAGGAGCTTCAGGCTCAGTGATGAAGACAAGATCGCAAGTCTTGGGAGCAAAGTCGCGGCACCACTTTGCGTCGCAAGGGTCTTCGGAGCACCACCCACGGAAGCCGTTCTTACTGCAGACATAGTACTTGACTGACTCGAGGCCGAGAGGACTGAGACCCTCGCACTCAGTCTGAGGCTTGGAGTTGGGAGAAGCAGCCGCGAGGCCAGAAATAGCGAAGAGAGCAAAGATAGCAGAATGCATTTCGGATATGTTTTAACTTGTTGGATGGGAGAAAAGTCGAAATAATTGACAGTTGGAAATGATGAAACTGAAACTGAACTGTTGGCAAGATGACTGAGAAGAAGCGAAGGTTTGTAAGGAAATAAGACCTGACAAAGGAAATAAGGAAAAGAAAAAAAAAAAAAAAAAAAAAAAAAAAGGAAAAGAAAAAAAAAAAAAAAAAAAAAAAAAAGGAAAATTGATGTTGTTGATTTGATGTTTTGTGTTGTGATGATGAGAAGAGAAATTTCATCTTGGTCGCGGCACGGGCGCTCTCTTATACAAAGTTGCTTCCCATTGTGAAGCCCTACATTACCATACTAACGCTTGTAAGTTGCAACCCATAACTCAGTTTAGCTCCTCCCGACTTCCGACTTCTAGCGGAGGGGGCTATGGCATCGGCATCTCACACACAGCCCAGCCCAGCCTTTGGGCTTACACTGCATCGGAGGGTCAGCCGTCAGATCGGTTTAGCTTACCTAGACTTTTACTGTCCCACGCTTACAGTAAAACTAACACTCAGCCCCCGCCTTCAGCTGATTACTAGCCCTATTTTAAGCTTAAGGACTCGGGCTCAATTAGGTAAAGTAGTGAGACTGGACCGCAGTCAAGTGCATTTTAGCCTCATTCATGGGTCTGAACTCAGCCCTGTAGAGGTTGTTTCTCTGGTTTTTACTGTGGCCTTATGCTTTACCTACTCTTGAGCTATACTCCAGCCGGTTGATAGAAGGGCTGGTTTTCAAGATTTCTATGTTGTTGTGGATGGTTAATTGCAATGCTGATTGGAGACGTTACTATAGTGAGTTGTTAACCAACAATCAAGCCTTACTGGTACAAATGCTATTCTGGACGTTAGCACCACAGTACCAAGTCACAGGCGTCAATAGAATGGTATATTCTTATGCCCCAAGTCCATCATTCAAACAATAACATTACTCTAATATTGGTATGCTGCCGAGGATAATTGAACTCGGCGACTAAAGATAAATCGTGGCGCAGCAGCTATGTTCATCCATACTGCTTATGCCCAGCATTCTACTATTCCGGGGATGTTCTCACCTGCCACGCAAAAGAAAAATCCTTTAGATCATCAGCTTACTTCGAAAATTAGCGGTCAGTCGTTGGCACTGTATTGTTCAACGCCATGGTTGGCTTGGGGTAGAGATGAGGTGTGCATCAGCTGAACACCTAATCAACTGTCAGGAATGTATACTTCCGCCTTTTTGGTCTGTAAATGTCAGTCTTTCCAATCGATAAGTTATTGACAGAAGAATAACCCAAATCCGCATGCTTCCTAAGGTTGAAATGTCCATTATCTGAGTATGTGATACCAACTGTATAAACATTTTCTAATTGCGGCCCAACTCAAACGAGATGCGGAACTGGATATCATGAGAAAAGTCAAGGTACCCTGTCTCGTTTCTTGTAGCTAATGTTCCAACCAATGCCATCGCAAGTTGAATGTTCATGTCAGCTGTTGACTAATGCAAGTGATGAGGTAATGGTGACAAGCTCTACCAATATCTGGATGCAGCCCTTGAACTTTCGAATTGAAAACAACATTCAAGCCACGCAAAATAATACAACGAAACAACCTCATACAGTGACTTGACTCTATTGTCCAATCACGATATCTTCTAGTCCTCCGACTTCCGGATATCGGTACTTCGGAAGCAAGTCTATTGCCACCATCACAACCATACTACTCCAAACCTTTTGGGGCTTACTTCGGGCTTCAGCTTTCCAACTCACCACTACATCCTTGCATAATCAACCGAGATGCCTCACAGTTCTACCGAGGTGCGGATGTACCTGGACGCTTTACTACGGTCGGCTGTTTTGCTGACGTTTAGCTTGCCAGTATCAATATTCCGTTGATGAGCCGCTGAACCGCGAGCCAGACTCGGAAGATCTCTTGGAAAAGTAGTCCACGTCACTAAATTCATGAAAGATCCTGTCTCTGATCTATTCTTAGTTTCGTAACTCAAGACATTGGCTATGATCGAAATCATGGGTGAATTAGCAAATCCCCAAATGTCAACGCGACTAATCATGTTCAGGCCAATTCCAGTCATCGACGCGGGTTCTCATCGCGTCTCCGTTGAAGGTGCAGTCCACAACAACTTAAATCTCTCCACCACAGATCTGCAATCATTAAAACAACACTCGATGATCTGCGCCCTCCAATGTGCCGGTAACCGTCGACATGTTATGAGAACAACCATCAAGGAAGTCCAAGGCATCGACTGGTTTGATGGCGCTGTCATGAACTGCAGATGGACTGGACCACGACTCCGTGATGTCCTAGCCAAAGCTGGCATAGACCTTAATGAGGAGGATCAGAAGAAAGCTCAAGTGGAGTTTGCTTGTCATCAGAATCCTTCGCCCGAGGAAGAGTGGTTCGGAACAAGCATCCCCCTTGAAAAAGCCATGGCCGAGGAATCTGACGTGATCATCGCATTGCAAGTAAGCCATATCCACGCCAATCCCTGCTCTGCCGAGGATGACTGATGTTGGGTGAAATAGATGAACGACAAGCCTCTTGAGCCCAAGCATGGATATCCCGCTCGAATTATTGCCCCGGGCTTGGCTGGTGTGCGTTCAGTCAAGTGGCTTGATCGTATCACCATCCAACTCCAAGAATCGTCAAATCATTTTCACCAGCGCGATTACCGCGTCCTGCCCCCAGAGGTGGAAACTTCTGAGCAGGCTGACCCAAAGTGGTCAGAGGCACCAGCGCTGCAAGAGATGCCCATCAACTCAGCCATATGTCTTCCACGTTCGGGCTCAACTTGCAAGAGGAGCAGCGACGGAACAGTTGAAGTAAGAGGGTATGCCCTTCCTGGATACGCCGCTGGACCGATTCGCGAGGTAGAGGTAAGTGCTGATGATGGAAAGACCTGGAAGAAGGCAAAGTTGTCTGCGGACGATGAACAGAGTGGGGATCAAGATTTGAAATGGGCTTGGCGTCGATGGGAGATTCGGATATCGATGGATGTTGGTCAGAATCAAAAACTCCTTAGTCGTGCTACGGACTCAAATGGAAACAGACAGGAGGCACAGTCTCAGTGGAATCTCCGCGGCATTGGATATTGTGGGTATGGACAGGCTGACGATCTTACTATCGTGTAATGCAACCTTTTCGGCAAAAAGAACTGATTAGAAATACATATGTGGATTCTTTTGTTCCATTTCCTTGGCTTTGCTTCCAATAACCAGTCTAGGAGTATGGATTTCACTTCTTGAATCAACTTCGACTTCTTGGTCCGATAGCACTATATCAGCTCCCGAGTTACTTTGAATATCCTCGGGAAACTCAACATCATCTGTATCGGGGGGCGTAACATGGGTAGGTAATTCTTGTTGATCCAAGTCCATCGGGGCCCCCCGTACAACTGGAGAGTCATTCTGCCCCGACCTATTCCGGTACCATGTTTTCACTTCTTCTGGTGTCTTTAGTGGGAGGTTTTCCCATTCTCTAATACGGTCATCTTTTCGTTGAGATGAGGGCTTGAGTGAGACTTGGTTGTTCTCAGGCTCTTCGGTGGCTTGGACAAGACAAAAAAGAGCTTGTTCCGTTTCAGCAAGACGTTCTTCTAATCTTGTTATATATCCAATGGGGAGACCTCTGGAAATTTGTTAATTTAACAAGCTGCAGTGGGAGTTTTTAGTGTTACCTTTTGTTCTGCTCAGGGTACTGGCACTTGGTGGGATCATTACTGCATTGCAAACAATGAGGTCTACACATGTTAGTATCAGTTCAAGTGTTTATAGGTATACATGAATACTAACAAGGTTCTATCGCACTAGAAACCATTATTAGTCAATTCTTCTTCATTCTTTCTGACGATTTACTCCGCCTCACCTTGCGTTTTCGTTGTCGACAATGACTGCAAGCTATAGGGTTCAACTGTCTCTCGGTCTCCTGCTCGATCAGAGACTCATTACTCGCCATTATAACTTAGTCGATACAAGGGTTAATCCTAAACGTATTCTATCCCATCATCACAGGGCAGAGTGACTCTGTTGGTTGCTCCACATAGGCGATGAAATTAAACCCCGCCTCGGTGTTTTCTTTGTCCGGCGCGGCACTAACACTTTTACAGCAGCTACTACTACTAGACGACATGTATTCTCCATACCTTCACCACTCTGCCAAGAACCATCTATCCTTCCAACTTAGTACCCAAATCATGGGCCTTACTCATCAACATGTCTTCTCACCACTCACCCTACGACACTCTCGAAACAGCATCTCACTCAACCCCGGGCCATGAATCTCAATTTTCAAAACGAAAGCACTCAACCTCAGGGCGGGAATATGGTTTAATGCGCGACACAGGCGAGCACGACGCCGCTCGATTCGTGGGAAGTGGCAGTGGAATCCACTATATCCGCGCTGTGCATTTGAGACTGGCCAAGAAATCTGCATCAAGAACGGATTCTTCGGCGATCAATACGCTTATCCCTGGGGAAGATGATCAGTTGCGACAGGGTGCTTCGAGTAAAAGAAACCAGGAACAATTTCTGTGGAAAGACGATGAAGTTTGCGCTGAGCAAGATGCGATGCCAGAGTTTCAAGATTTTGTGGACTGGTCCAAGAGCTATTTTGAGGCATGGCATCCTGTTCTTCCCTTCCTTCATGGCCCAGAAGTCTTGGGCTTATTTGAGGAAGTTTCCAAAGGCGGCATCTCTTCCTTGGACCCTGTCGACAGAGTTGTAGTGAAGTCTATCCTCTCTATCTCATTGGCTGATAGTCGTCAGTCTGTCACTTTTGAGAAACCAATACCCAAACAGTTCCTTTTCAACAGCGTCGACGATGCACTAGCAAGCTCGCAGTTCGTTCTTAGCCAGCCTGCGTCCCTCAGGTCGACACAAGCTGCTCTGGCTATTCAGTTATTCTTGACTTCGATGCTGTGTCTGAACGCTGCGTCCAGATTAGGTGGGCTTATAGTTCGGGCTGCATTCCAGTTAGGCCTTCATCGATGTCCAGCACGATATCCCTTTTTCACTACCAAAGAAGCTTCGGTTCGTCGACGAGTCTTCTGGTGCATATACATCTTGGAAAGGCTTCTCTGCCAGTCTCTCGGCTTACCACTTGATATCCACGATGACGATCTTGATGTCTGTTATCCTGGGGAAGAGCGCCATACGCTCACCAACAGAGACGAAAACGTCGAGCGACTACAACTTCTAACCTTTGTAACAAAACATGCCCGTATCCGTGGCCTTATCCTCGAGCTAAGGAATAAATCCATGCTTCAACGGCAAGACACAGCAGATCGAGCAGCTTTTGTACAAGCCGAGCTAGCAAAGTGGTTCAATGAGATCCAAGACGCGGTTGAAGAGGACGATCTAGCCGACACAGACTCAAACACACCTACAATATCAGAGCACCACAAGATCATGCTTCTAGTCCTGAAGCACGAATCGGCAATATGTCTGAACAGACCTGGCTTGGCCTCGGAACATCCTTCTCTTTCATACTCGTCCGCCTTTCAGGCCTGTATCTCTGCTGCCAAGTCAATATTGATAATACTCAAGAAGCACCGGAATCGTCATCAGCTACAAGTTGGCTCGAATGGCGTGCGGTCACAAACACCTTTACTTTGGCCGTCGTTTACATGGTCTATTTGGATTAGTGCATTTGTGCTTATCCATGCTGCTTTCGAAAGGCAGGTTCCTCTCGACAGCGCCCTAAGGTATGTCATCTTGTCACTCTGATATGATATCCTTTCTAAATGTATCTAGACATGTCGCTGCAGCGAAGAGTATCCTCGGTCATCTGGCAGCTAGAAATACATCTTGGCCTGAATATTGTCTCGGTGCTATTGATGAACTCACATCCACAGTCCAAGAGCTCTCTCAAGACCGACCTTGTCCGATTGAATCACCTGCTGATGCTTCCATCACGATAAGGACTTTCTCTCCCGGCGTTGCATATCAGCGAGGAGGTGATAATCCCACGCCTTCAAGGCCTCCAAGAAGTCTAAATCAGCCTCTTGTGACCGGTTCGAGTACCGTTACTCAAAGTACAGATACCGAAAGGTCTGCTGCACCAAATCTTTCTTCCAATGCCACATCGTTTCCACCGGGGTCCTCATCTCCTCGATCACAGCAGCGTAAACGCCAGCGGACTTTCCCCTCCACCACAGCCTTATCCCAGGGCATGCCATATCCCCAGCCCGAAACTTCCCATGGCCCTCATACCAGTGACTTCCTCTCTACACCGAATACTTCGCTGCCTACGGAAGGGCCAGTATATCCACAGGTAGACAATATCCCCCTTGAGGGTCAGGAGTCAATGATGTGGTACGATCAGCTTTTTGCAAGTTCATTCAGTGCTATCGACAATCCCTTTCTTGTCCATGCCGAGTTTGATGCTTCTGTTGATCCAACGTGGAATTATCTGCGCTAGCCTCTATTGCCCATGACTAATTAATTATACCTCCTTCACTTGTATCACCTCCCTTGCCTTGTTCAATACCACTTGTACGTGCTTCTTTCCCTCGCCCCCAAAAAGGTTCTTATTCTGAAGCCTCTCAAGGAATAGCTCGTAAGCTGGCATATATCCCTTCACGAATCTAATTACCTGCTCATCCGTCATTCCCGGCTTATGCTTCCTCAAAGCCCTTTCCTGGTCCAGCCGCCACTCGTAAACTTGAAGCAGTTTATCCGTACTCAAGTGTAAGAACCCATCAAAGTGCTGCGGTCCGGCGAACGTGTCGCAATATCGTCTGAGATTCTCGTTGATCAAGAGAAGATGGTCCAGATCGTGATTGGCAAGAGTGTTGGTGAGAGACCACTCTTCAGACTGTTGCGACTCTGAGGCTTTAGCCTGCTCCCATTTCTTAGTGACTTCTTCTTTCGTCAGGGGCTGAAAACCGAGAGCCCAGCCTTCGAAGATGAGCACGTCAAGATCTTGACCCAAAGCTACCTCTTCCCATTCTTCAACTGGAACTCTTCCACCCTGACCACTGTGAAGACTCTTATCATAGGCCGGCCACTTGACAGTATTCTTCTCACTCTCCACCCGACCAAGGACCTGATCAAAGAACTCCTTGGCGAGAACCTCATCATGAGTTCCAGGCTGGCCACGAGTCTGGAGAAGACCGTTGTCTGGATTCGCTTCTCGAATAGCGACGAGCTCTGGATGGTCATGATAGAGATCATCCAGAGACAAGGTGCGATTCTTTAGGTTGTGCCGGGTCGCCAAGGCTTGGGATAGAGCTGCGGCCCATGTTGACTTTCCACTGCCTTGGAGGCCGGAAAGTCCTAGGACGAATGGTTTTGATGATGTCTTCTGATGGGCACGGATTGAAGGCACGAAGATGTCCAAGACGGCATTAATCGCGTTTGGGTTGATCATGGTGGTTGACAGGAGGTTCCAAGGCTGTATACTTCGGTAGTTTGACTACTGAAAGAGATCGACAGTATCAGAGACAAATCCTTGAGATATGGCTCAAATTTAAAAGAAGTGTTAATGTCTTTGCAAGGGTGCATTAGTCTGAAGTTTCTCGCAGTAGACTCGTGGGTATAAATCGATACTGCAACAGACGGATATTAGTGTTAGTTCCCCGCATGATGTATACCACTATCACGGAAAACCATTGACGCCAGCGGAGTTGGACCAGCGAGACTACTTTGTTAGCCGTGTCCAATAAGATCTTCATGGGGTTGCAGCGGACAAAGAAATGTCCGCCTGCTCCACATCAACCATCAAGAGTTATATAATTCCACAGTTGAGTAAGTTGAAACCTATAAGTATTAGAACGGTCAGTGGAATTCTCATCTGATCTCTTCAATCATAAATCCTCATACACTACACCATGTCTCCATCAGCCGTCACCACCAAAGAGTCTTACAGCATCGCCTCTATCCCAGCCGATGGCATCGGTCCTGAGGTCATCTCAGCTGGAGTCGAGGCTTTGACTGCTTTGGCTGATACACTTCAATCATTTACCCTCGACTTCACTCACTATGACTGGAGTTCAGACACTTACAAGAAGACGGGAAAGTATATTCCAGACGGTGGCCTTGATCAGCTCAAGAAGCATGATGCTATCCTTTTCGGCGCCGTAGGGGCTCCTGGTAAGTAACATATCGCAGCAGGATTTCAGTCATACTGATTGTTCATAGATGTTCCTGACCATATCTCTCTATGGGGTCTTCGTCTCGCCATCTGCCAACCCTTCCAGCAATACGCCAACGTCCGTCCAACACGCATCATGCGCGGAACACAATCTCCCCTGCGTAACTGCAAGACCGGCGACCTTGACTGGGTTATTATTCGAGAGAACAGCGAGGGTGAGTACGCTGGTCAAGGTGGTCGTTCGCATCGCGGTCATCCATGGGAAGTTGCTACCGAAGTCTCCATCTTCACACGCCACGCTGTCAACAGACTTATTCGCTTTTCCTTCGAAGTTGCGCAGAAGAGACCTAGGAAGCATTTGACTGTTGTTACCAAGAGCAATGCTCAGCGTAATGGCATGGTGTTGTGGGATGAAGTTGCTGCCGAGGTTGCAAAAGACTTTCCTGATGTCACGGTAGAGAAGATGTTGGTCGATGCTATGACTACGAAGATGGTTCTCAAGCCTGAGAGCATTGATACCATTGTCGCAAGCAACTTGGTAAGTCAATATCTGCATCAACCTGAAGTCCATACTAACAGATCTACAGCACGCAGATATTCTCTCTGATCTAGCAGCAGCCCTTGCAGGCTCTATCGGTATCGCACCAACGAGCAATCTGGACCCGACCCGCGAGAACCCATCCATGTTCGAGCCCATCCACGGGTCAGCTTTTGACATTACCGGCAAAGGTGTCGCTAACCCTGTTGCAACATTCTGGACGGCGGCAGAAATGCTCGCTTGGCTCGGTGAGGAGGATGCGTCTACCAAGCTGATGGAGTGCGTGGAGAATGTGACAGCTTCTGGTGTTCTGACGCAGGATCTTGGTGGGAATGCGACAACTAAAGAAGTTACGGATGCGGTTGTGGCAGAGATCAAGAAGCTTGGAAAGGGTTCGGCTTAATTTATTGTATTTTAATTGAACACTGTATTGTTCTCGTATGCTTTCTTTGCTCATGGTGATTTCTTTGTACACGCAAACACCATTATAGAACAAAGAACTTGGCAAGAGACAAAGGCAGCGGATAGAACAAATGGCTTTGTATGTTTCAACAAAGTGTACAAAGCTTATACTCTGAAGAAGTCGTGTAGTCCGATACTGAAGTAGATATAATGACAGTCAGTTACTTTGACTGAGCTGACGATAATCGTACTGTCAACATTACCAACCCTCAATCTCACCGAACTGTAACTCATCCACCACACCACCCTCTAAACATACAACTACTCAAAATGTGTCACATCACCGTCATCAGATGTAATGAGCCGGTGTGCAAATACCCCTTCCGCGCTCGCATCATCTACTGCGACAGCGCGAGAGCGGACAGAAGAAACATGATCCCAGATAACTGCACTGAGCGTGAAACAGCGATACAGCAGTTCAACAACAATGAGCATTTCTGTGGATGCTCGGGAGGTAAAATGTACTTTAGGTCGCATCAAAATGACTATTGCTTCCTTCACTGTTCATAAAACAAGCAGAGTGGCACTGCGTGTAAACCCAGGTTCTAGTTCTAGGAGCAAATCACATATACATTATACACATTTAGAGAGAGATAAAGGAAGTAGCATAAAAACAAACACATAAAAGAACTATTTCCCATGTCTTGCTTGTCTTTCATTCATCGTCGTTCGTTCAACATTGCTGGCTAAACAAGACTCACTATTTGCTCATCAACAAGTATTGTACTCACGACCCAGATAAAAACCAAGGCCCGGATACAAGAAAATAAACACAAATGCCCATAAAACAAAAATCACACTAGGCCAACCAGGCCATCTGTCTCTCCCCTCCCCAATGGGTAAATCTCCTAGGCCGGTCTAGAAGGAAGCACAATGTTAGGAAACAATGCAGAACAGAGGGTATATAAGTAGTGCTATAATGACAGTCTACGAAAAAGGACGTGGCGCTCAAGACACTAGAATATGGAGAGAATAGCAACATTAGAGTCTACCTCCTCAATGGCGGCCGTCGTCGTCGTATCGATGGTGATGATGATGGTGATGGTGTCGACCTGCCTGAGCTCCTTGCATCCCTTGCGGCGGTCCTGTCGGCAGCGTCATCTGAGCAGCACGCTCAAGCTCCGCCATTTGTTCACCCATAGCTCGAAGCTCACCTCGCATTTGTCGTGCTATTCCTTCTAACTGAGGAAACACGTTGACACCCCCGCCACCGCCATTGCGCTGCCGTTGCTCTTCTATTCCTCGCCTCCGGGCCAAGATCGGCACAGGGTTAGCAGTCAGACCATAAGGAAACATAACTTGACCTACCTGGTTCTCCGCAAGATCTTCGACCCATCCCATAAACTGTCCAGGAGTTCGTACAGGGGCCTGGTGAATGTGGGGGACGAGTTGAGGCTCGTTTAGTATAGGGGGGTTAGGAACACGAGGGGCTCGTCGATGGACCGTTGCGGGTCGTGGCCGGACTGGTGATCTTGGAGCATCGCGTCTTTGCGGTGCAGGCCTCTGCTGTGCGACGGGCTCGATGAAAGGAGGACCCACAGGGCGCATTATATCCCATTCCAGATCTTGATGCCTGTGTCTCAAGTCATCTTCGGCTTGGGGGACAGGAAAGGGGATGTCAAGTTCGGCCGGAAAAGGAAAATGTTCGTCTTCCAGCGGATGCATTTCCCTCCTCCGAGCTTCTTCCGCCTCCCGCCATTGTCTGATCTCATTCGCACGAAGCTCTTCACGCTGTCGTTCACGGGCAGCCTCCTCGTGCTGCGGCAACACCAGCGGTCGAATCACCCGCCTGACCGTGGAGACGTTGCTTCGCGGCGCTCTCTCTTCTTCTCCAGGGTTAGGACGCAGCTGTGGGATTCCTAGCGAGACACTACCGTTGTCTTGGCTCGTTGGTGCCTCTGTACGGTTTACGCGACGGCGAAATTGTGGTGGTTTGACGCCAGGACGATGCCTCATGGGCACCATTCTATCAAAGCCAGAGTGATTGGGACACCCACAGCCCTTCCATCTCTGGCCGCACAGAAAGCAGAACTCGTGCTTGCAGGGACAAGTTATGTGATTGCATGCCTCTGCGAGCTGAACCATTCTGCCGCATTCGGGACAGTTGACGGTACGGTTGGCGTCCATGGTGGCCCAGACGTCTTCTTCTACATCTCCTTCTGCGCAGGGTTGTCCCTCGTGAGCTCTCGCGCCGCACTTGACACATGTAATGCAGGGGCAAAGAAGGCAATGCCCGTTTCGATCTGGCGGAATGAATGCCGCGCAGTTTCCATCGTGGCAGTAAAGTCGATCCGGAATTGGAAGTCCTGCTTCCTCTTCCATTTGGCGAAATAGATGAACCAGAGCAGGGGAGCCCGCGAGGGAAACCGCTTCCTCGTCAAATGGCTGGCAACATCTAGGGGGGAACTCATCTTGGGAGCGAAGACCAATCCGGAGGGCTTCGCGATAACATGGCAAGCAGTAGTTACAGCTGCAAGGGGCCTGAATGTGAGCGCTCTCGGTACAGACAGTACAATCCTCACCGTTGCTCCTTGGTTTCGGTTCCAAAGGGTCTTTGAGAAAAGCGGCCTTCCTTTCTTCGGGGTCTAGTACGATGCGATGGGAAGTGTTTCGGACTGCCGGACTGCGCAGTCGTTCGGCTGCCATCTCTTCTTCCGTGATGATTCGTGTGACTAAAAGAGCTTGTTCGTCGGGGTCAGCGAGTTCGATAGCAAGAAAGATGGTCCTTGCGAGGTTGGATTCTGAGAATCCGTTGCCCTCTTCGGTAGGGAGAAGATCAAGACGGATCAGCAGGTCAACAAGGTCCGGATGAACCTGGTCAAATGCGTCTGCGAAGGTCGACGACATCTTGGGCGTAGAAATTTCTAGAAAGGCAAAAAAGGTTTGTGAGTGCCTTTTCAACGTGAAAGGTTTATGCAAATGATTTGTGCCCCAAAAGTCTATACCCGACCGAAAAGGGTATATCTAGATTGAGTTGTTGAGATTTCTCAAGAGAGTTTTCAAGATAGGATATAAATGTGAAAGCTAAGGGCAGAGAAAGTTAGATCGGTGTGTTTGCCACATTTCGGAAATCGCAAGATAGGGAAGAGCTTTTATAAAGTCAGTAGAAAGGGTATACCTGATGGCACAGCTTTCGCAGTTCTGGGTGCAAGTGGACTGAACAGTGACAGTGGTCGTTAGTCTAGGAGCGATTCAAGAGCTTGACTGCAGAACAAAGTCAAAGACTTGCAGTAACATTGTGCTCAATAGCCCTGTTCCCAGATGACCATTCCATGCTGGGGTGCGAACACAATGAATTGACATGTTGACATGTGTCCCAAGATTAGGTTTCCATTACCTCACGAACAGTTCGCGCACAGCTCATGCAGTGGGGATTCAGTTGGAAACCGAAAGGTAATCAGATTGATAATGCGCTGTCCTTTCTGTAACTCGAGAAAATCCATGGCCATGCGCCTTCACCTCACTTCGCTCAACAATTAGCCGCTGCCCACAGGGTATCCGAGCATCCGTTCATCAACAACCTAAAGACACTTGACTCCTTGAAAGAATGATGAACCATGATATAAAACCAAGAACCAAAATTGATATCCTACCCAAATCCCCGGTACCAACAGTCCATGACCCCAAGTTGAGGGTGATTTGACCCATGTGATATGGGTTAGCAAACAAAGAAACCATATAATATAAAATGACATTAACACGTAAGCCCCACAAACTCCACTTCGTCGTGAACTCCATCGCTGATTCCCTATGTGACGTTGAGGGTGAAAAACACGCAATATAGACAAACAAACAATTCAACGACTCGGAGCCTAGTAGCTGAAGTCAACATTGGCCATAGACATAGAAGGCGTGCCTTTGTTCTGGCCATTGTTGTTATTAGGGGATGAACTGCTATTATTGTTGTGGTTCACGGTGATGGAAGACGCATCGCCGTCGCCCAAGGTTGTATCTGCGCTTGATGCAGTTGTTGTCGCTTGAAGCTCGTGGCCAGCTGGAGGTTGAGCGCTCGGCGACCAACCATCGTTGAGCATCTGTTGGAAACTCCAACTCGGTTCGAATGATTTACTATTCCATGCATGGTTCACGCGTTCGTACATTTCGTCGATCTGTTCAAGACTGATCTTGCTGGTCTCGTACACCATGCACCACACAAAGAAAACGGCCAGAATGCAAAAGGCGCCCCAGATAAAGAAGATCTTTGGACCAAAGGAGGCGTTGCCTGGTCCTGTGCCAACCAAGAAAGGCGCGCAGTAAGCAATGCCAAAGTTGAGAAGCCAGTTTGATGCTGTTGAAACGGACATAGCCTTTGCTCGAACCTTAAGAGGGTAAATCTCAGAGGTGACAACCCACACCACAGGACCCCAGGAGGCGGCGAAAAAGAAAATGTTGATGGCACAAAAGGCGATGAGGATAGTTTGGGAGGCTTTCTCGTAGCTTTGTCCTGTCGCAGTATCGAATGACGCCATAAGAAGTTGACAACCAGCCATACCAAGGGCTCCAATCATTAAAAGTCTTCGTCGACCCCATCGCTCGATGACTAATAGACCAGGTATTGTCGATACAACGTTGATGATGTTGATAATGAGCGATTTGGTGTAAGGGCTTTCAACGCCGGCGCCGTCGAAGAACGATGTGCTGTAATACATTATGAAGTTGATACCGGTAAGCTGTTGAAGCATCTGCAGTCCGCATCCAGTAAATGTTCGTCGACCAAGATGTGGTGAGCCGATAAAAATGTCCTTGTAGCTGTCTGGACCTAATGTTAGTTCGTATTGATGGTTGGCGATCATTTCTTGCAGTTCATCGACGAGCGCTGGGTGGGTGATGTCGAGCCGTCGTAACCGACTGAGTGATAGGCCGGCAGCTTCGTGTAAGCCCTTCTTAACAAGGAAACGAGGTGTTTCTGGTAGTAATAGTAGGCCGCCGGTAAGAATAATAGCCGGAACGATTTGAAGGCCAAGAGGGATGCGGTATGCAGATGAGTTGCTGAGTTTGGAAGCGAGAATGTTGACAATAGAGGCGGAAAGGAGGCCAAAAGTGATTGATAATTGATATGCGCAGACGAGAGTACCTCGTATCCATTTGGGGGCCATTTCAGACTGATATAATGGAACGAGGACAGAGATGAGGCCGACGCCTACACCAGCAAAGAATCTGTAGGTTGTTAATGACCTGATCCTCCCCAACTCAGTTTGAGTGGGAACGTACCTTCCGACCAGCAATAAATCAATATTATTAGCGGCAACTTGGAAGATGGCACCAATGCAGAAGATGCCAACGGCCAGAAGTAGAGTCTTGCGACGACCTAGGGAGTCACCGGTGGGTGCGGCAAGTAAAGCACCAAGGGCAGTGCCAGCACTTAGAATGGCGACAATGATAGATGAGTCTTTTGTGCAAATGTCGACGGCGCCGTTTTCATCAACACAATTTGTATGTTTCCCGAACTGCTCCTTGAACTCTGTCATAGCAAGTATACCGTTGATGGCTCTGCAAAGATACGTCGTTAGTATTTGGGACTGAAAAATGATGTGACGCGATGAAATGATTTGGTTATGGATAAGCGAAGGCGGTTCAGGATCCAGTCGGTCGTTTATCGTGGCAGGTTCGCGAATATGAGTCGCTATCATTTCGAATATCGATATGTAACGGATCCATCTCAAATTTCCTCATAGCGTTATCGGTTTTGTGTTGTTTTGGCGTTATAATGTGGTGATAGTATCGTCGTCATCTGCGTCACACAAGGGTTGCCGCAGTCGTCGCATCGTCAAAAAGTCAATCGTGAATGCGTCCGAAGGATCAGAAAAAAGTCTCTTCATCCGTCTCTGGTCGTCGGTTTCGCGATTTTCGATATTGCCATACATTTCCCAACCGCAATACATCCCATACCCAGCATCCAAATGCATCAAAAAGTCAAGAAATTGGTGGTCTGTCTTACCCAGTATCGTAGCCGAACAGCAACCCGCCAGAGGCAACGAAGAGACCGACCATGATGGCCGGCGCCGACGAGCCCGCGACATTGTCGGGTTTCTGCCAGCCCATGGCAATGGCCATGGTGTCGGTGTTGAAGTCGTCAATCCAGGGTTCAGAGGTGTCAAGAGCGAAAGGCTCCGAGTCGGCGAGATTTTGGTGGAGGTTGAAGGGGTTGAGAGATCAACGGGGGGACATTGGGCGATTCCGTGTGGGTAATATTGGATGGTGGATGGCCACTGGTTCTCCTCTGGTCGGTCTTGTCTTTAAGCACTATAACTCTCGCACTGGGTACCGGGTACTTGGGTTGGTTAAAGTCAATGCTTGGCTAGGTAGTCTTCAAAAAGAGAAGGGAGGGCACGTGGTACATGGAGTAGAAAGAAGAATGTTGGACAGTAGAGATTAAAGACAAAAATGTCAATATCATGAGCTGATGCTGAAGAGATGCAAATGCATAAACTTCTCTTCTAATTTCAGATGTAAGAATAGAAGGTCCAGCTGGGTCCAGGTCCAGGTCCCGGTCCTGGTCCCAGGGAAAGAGAGACAGAGAGGGGCAGGACAGACCTGAATGCAATGGAGAGTGTTCCGTCTCCAGACGCAAGAGGCCAAATTGGAAGGGATCATCGCTCTGGGGGCCTGCTAGTCCATTTCTGTACAAGCCCAAGCATTGGCTCCTTGCCCTGCAGCCACTGGAACCTCGTCAAGCCATTTTAGTGGGGTCTCTCCTCTGGGAAGAGCGTAGACTGGCTGAGCTAAGCGAGTCACAGTGCGCTCCTCCTCGCTCCCGCTACAGTTGACGATACAACATTGGATCCCGGAGGCTCCATCCATTTTCCTTTTGATTGTAGCATTACACAACACCAAATTTCCCATACATTCCAGGACATTTATTTCACATGGCACGACAGCACGCACGCGTCTCCTTCCAGAGATCCGACGGGGAGACCTCGACTGCCTGGGCGCCACGAATCTGAAACTGAGTCACATAGACATGGTCCTTGTGTTAGTGGATTCAGGTCATTGATGTCCGGTCAAGTTAAAGCAGCGTCTAGAAGAGAAACATGGGGAAGAGAACTATTCAGCTCTTGGTTTGGTTCAAGCCATAGTTTCATTTTCTCACTCGATTGACCGTTGCTCTTTGTTAGCTGCATTGAAAGGCCAAATGGCGGAGAGTCGTTTGCTTCAAGGGTGGCCCTTCGTCGAGCAGGGGAAGAAGCGGCATTCCGCAAAGTCGGAATAGATATCCTTGTCATTCAGTGTTGTTGAGTTTTTGTCCCCAAAAGCTTAGACTTGATGCTATTGCCATCTCCAAGCCCATCATCGACATCTCATCGTTCAGCATATAGAAAGGACAGAGCATTCACGTTGTTGCGGATTAGAACTTCCAGATGAACTCTACAGCGCCAAGAAGCACAGTCAGAACACTGTACGTCGTACACAGCCATTCAAGACACAACGGTGCCTCCGCCATGCAGCGCTTACCCCAGCCTAGCACCCTTTCCAACGGAACCGCTTCTGTTCCATACTGTACGAGCAAGTTTCTAGCGCCATCAGATCATAGCCCAGCCCGAGGGTACCAGAAGACTTGGCCGCCAGAAACATAAGAGACGAAATTATTAAGTCAGTCTAAGCTACCTCAGAGGGCGCTCTTGGGTCCCCTGTTTTTATACCCCAAAGCTTGGAGGTCATCTTTTCTGCGACCCCTTAGCCCAAGTACCCTCAAGCTACGTGCGACTTTACACAGTATGCACAGTCTCCAGCTTCCCCCGGACAATCAACCCCTCTCCCAGCAAGGGTCCATCCAGTCTCGGGTACCGGTACTTGACGACATGATTGGGATTATGAGAGTGCCATAAAAACGACGACCCTTGTGGGTAAGATCAATATGACAGACAAAATGGCTGTGGTCAGGCAAACCGCATCTTTCTATTGAGGAAAGTTCCTGATTATGATCAAAAGACAATTAAATTTCAAGCCTCCCACGTTACAACGCGTTTCAAAAGATCAGGAAGCGAGATTCTTTTCTTTTTCATTGATGCAAGTTAAAAGTGGCTTTGTGAGTGCTTTCAAAAAATAAAATGATGGCCTGATTGATCGACAACAACCAAAGCCCATTTCGCGGGTTCAGCCGCTCCTGACAGTTCGGAAGCCGAAACAACAGCGGTACATCAAAAGAGTTCTAGACTTAATAAATTACGCTACGATAAGCATGGCAATCTGCTATTCGACACATCACCAAACAGCGAGCTTCCTTCCCTCCAAAATCTCAGGTCATGCGACGCTTCTTCTTCGCTTGGCGTCTAGGCAGGCGTGAGAAACTGTAGTTGTGGTGGCTTGGTCACTCTACATCAAAGGCTACAGAAGAATGTGTCCCGATCGGGAAGCTTGCAAGTCTTCACGCATCCAACTCAAGGATTCAGACGAAATAATGCTTGGCCGAGGTACTTCTTTCAATACCAACAAATCCCAACCTTATGTAGCATTTGCTGTATAATAATTGTGTCAAGGGTGAAAGCCCCGTTTGTCAACCTCTCACGAGAAGCAATATCTTCTCCGTCATTGTATGGCTTCAAATTGGTTTATCGTACGCAAGTCAGGCACGGTTTTTCATCCATCCTCTAACACGTGCTCGGCGTAGCCTTTTGCGGGGTGCAGCAAAAAAGTACGGGGAACAAGGATCAAAGACGATAAGGCCGAACCACCCCTTGACAGACAAAGAAATGTCAGAAATGCCGCGCTGATCATCTCAAGCAGCTGTCATCTTCACGTGGATCAACAATCGCATTCACTGGGTGTCAGATTCTATTTCCTGTGCGTATAGGTAATTCTGATTACATCCGGGTAAACGGATGTGAAGCTACTACCTTTCTGATTGAACTGAACTGAACTATGAGACATACCCTGGACTCCAAAATAAACTACAGCATGGAACTTCAAAGGCCAGTCGAGACGTCTAATTTGAGCGGCTGGACAATCATCAACTGAGCTAATTGAGGCGGGTGGTTTCAAACAGTCTCGATACTTGTCCTCATCTCGATCGAGAGCGTGTTAGGATACCTAAGATTGTCTGTCAATGACAACTCTATCAGGACAACCACTCAACTATAATGATCTCATACATGATACCTTCCAACATTGCAACGCTTCACCCGTGAATCCTAAACAAATACTTGACCAATGCAACGTTTTCTCAGGGCCGCGTGGTAGTGTAACAAAACCACTCACGACGAGACAAACTCTTCCCACCTTGATCGTCAGGCACAATTACAAAAGGCCCATACGGAAAAAGACCGTCGTGATACAAGTGCTATGAGAGCGACCCCTAAGCCACTCCGTTGATCAACGTCAAGCCGCAAACTATCAAATCCAGTAATAACCAGAGGACAAACTGTTCACAGACTCTTCCAGTAGGGGTAATTCGTAAATGGTAAAATATCTTCATAAATTGTATAAACTAGATTGCAACCAAGCTGCATGCATCCCGCCTATCAATACAATACAAAAAAAGTTCCTGGACGCCTAGTTGCCAAAAAGCCTTTTTTCGGCCATGGGGTTACTCGCACAAAAAAACAACAACTGTAAAAAGTTCATTGCGGCTTGTTCTTTTGTTTGCCGCGTCATTGTCGTTACATCAAGTGTCTCCACATTGCTCTAAGGCTCAAGAGTAACCTCCTGGCCCTTGACGCGGCCGATGACCTGTTGAGGGGCGTACTTGGGGATGACCTCGTCGTCGTGCAACATCTCAAACTCCTCGGTCGCGTCACGGCCCATGAAGTTCAAGATGGCCTGCACGCCGCCGGGGTGCTCCTCGAGCCAGTCGCTCAAGTCCAGGACAACGCCCTTGACAACGACCCAGACGTTCTCCTTGGTGTTGTGCTTGGCAATCTCCTCCATGGTGAACTCCTTCTCGGGAACCTTGAAGGCCTTGGGATCGTTAGGCTTAGAAGCCTTAGCACCGTCCTCCTTGGTGGGGTTGGGACCAGCGGCAACGCTGGCGTGCTCGTCGACCTTTGAAGGAGCCCCAGAGCCGGAGGCGGCGCCAGGAGCACCCCAAGAAACAGTCACCTGGTTGGGGATTGAAGGGTCGAGGTGCAGAGAGATCTGACCAACACGCTCAGCGGCGCTGCCAGCACCGCCCTTGAGCGCGTTCTGGAAGAGGTAGTTGCTGGCAGTGTCACCAGCAACACGGCCGTAAACAACACAGCCAAGAAGAGAAGAACCACCCAGACGGTTGGCACCGTGAACACCACCAGCCAACTCACCACAGGCGTAGAGACCCTCGAAGGGCTGCTTCTCCTGGTTGAGGACCTGGGCCTTGTCGTTGATCTCAATACCACCCATGGTGAAGTGGAGAACGGGCTCCATGACAGCAACGTGGAAGTCGTCGTCGATGTTGACAGGCAGGTTGTGGAAGAACTTCTTGCCCCAGGGGTCCTTCTGCTTGCCGTCGGCAATCTCATTGTATGTAGAAAATGTCTTCTGGAGGTGCTCGGGGGTGCAGCCAATCTCCTTGGCAAGCTCCTTACCGGTCATCTTCTTCATGAGACCACGGCCAGAGTAATGGCGAGTGTGGAAGTCAAGGACCTTGGAGGCCTTGGAGTTGAGAACAAGTCGAATGGGGAACTTGTCCTTCTTCTTCTCATCCCACATCATGCCGGAGACGTAGTCACGGTGACCAAGCTCATCGCAGAATCTGTCACCGTCGGCGTTGAGCAGGAGACCACCCTCACCACGGAGAGCCTCAGCAGCGAGGAACTTCCACTTGGAGCCGGGGTCCTTGGGGTCAACGAGACCTGTGGGGTGGACCTGAACCTTGTCCATATCAATACCGTTACCGCCGATGGCCATGACCATTTTTTGACCGTCACCAGTAGCGTGTGTGCCGTTTGTGGTGGCGAGACCGTAGGTGTCGGGTCGGTGCTTCTTGAGCAGAGAAGAGTCGGAGAAATCAGCGGCGTAGCCACCAGTAGCGAGGACAACGGGGCCGTCAAGGGTGACAGTCTCGCCATTGTGCTCGTACTTGACACCGGTGATCTTGTTGCCCTCCTTGTTAAGCTCGGTAACGCGAGCCTTCTTGACGATCTCGACGCGGCCGGGTTCGCTCTCGGCAAGCTCCTCGAGGCGCTGCATCAAGGCGTAGGTGATGGCCATACCGGGGAACTTGGCATCGTGTCCTCGGTGGGTTCGGGGCTGGGAGTGGCCACTGTAGCAATTGTTAGCCTGCTGTCATTGACGCGGAGTCGATGGCGAATTGAACATACCCGAGACGAGAAACGAGTGTGAGGTCGAGGTTGAACTCATCCTGAAGCCACTCAACGGCAGCAGCGGACTTGTAGGTAAGGACCTTGATGAGGTCGGGACGGGCCTTGTCACGGGCGGACTTGAGGGTATCATCGTAGAACTGCTTAACGCTATCGGGAATGCCAGTTTCGACCTGAGTCCTTGTGAGAGCACCGTTGATACCGGAAGTGGCCTTGGTAGAGTTTCCACCGAAGAAGCCTGCGCATGTCAGCCCAGTTACGCGCATTGAGGCCGAGCCCAGGCGCTCAAATGCGCTGAGGGCTGTCGGTTCGGCTCGGGAATTCAGGTGAAGGCGACTTACCCTGCTTGTCGAGAACAACGACGTTGCCACCAGCCAGGTAGATGGTGTGCGCAGCAGACAGACCAGAAACTGAATATGGGTATTAGCATCGGATGATTCGGTCGCGCATAGCGCCTTTGTGGGGAATCATTGTCAACTTACGGCCACCGCCTACGACAATCACTCTAGGAGCCATTGTTGGATTGTTATGTGAAAGGTATACGGAAGGAAGAGAATGATTCAAGACACAGCAAATTAGACTCCCACGCCAATGGAGAATAATGGAAAAAAGAGGGAGATAGAGATGGAGGTGAAGTGTTCTTGGAAGAATTAAGAAAGCAAGTCCAAAAAAGAAAAGGTCGGGGAAAGGAAGAGAGGATCAAGGACAAGTCTTATTTAGTCGATGCGATCCATGCGACTACGCCCACAAGGCCGAGGGGCAAGATCCTTGGCCTAAGGCGTAGGAGCCGAGGTCGAACCATCCCATCCCCATACCCATGATGACCTAGCGAGCGAGCGCGTGCAATCCAGTCCAACCTGTCGATCCAGTTTCTGGCCACCTGAGTTTAACAACGAGGGTCGATCAAAAGGACCCTGTACTTTTATTAAAAGTAAATTTCCAATAGAAGCTGCCATAACTTATACTTTGAACTTGTATATCTACTTTATTGCCACTCTGAACTGTTATGAAGCCGTTTTTATTGTCTTGATCATGTCTGTCGCGAACAAATACTTGCGGGGAGTACAAACAACAGGCGCAAATCAGATGCTGGCATTTTCTCAGCAGCCCGTGCAGGATTGTTCCCCGGAAGCGGCTCTCATACCCACTGAGACTTAGCGTCCACTCGCCTGTATCCACCCCCGCTACGGGCTTCAAAGATTTGGGGTTTGGGGGAATGCTTGGAATATTGGTACCTACTACTGTTTGGGATGGCATCATGTTGTCTGCTACCTAGTTGGCTCATGGCTGAGCGACTGAGCTATTTTCCATTCTGAGAAGCTGAATCAAGATGCACAGCTACTATGACCGATACTGGACTACCATCTCCAACATCGCAACCCTCGCCGTAAGCTACGCCGAAACACCACCCGTTCTACCCCCGGCGGCCGGGCAACCCACCGACATGGCCTCTGATGTGCCGAGGTCTCCGCTACTCGAGGAAATGAGGTTCGTGTGGGGGAAGCTGTGGAGCAACTTGACTTGGCAGCATCACTGTTCCTGTTCTGGATTTCTTGAACAGGGTGACATTGAATATGTTTAAGAGACGTCTCATGATGGCACGTGGTATTGACCAGGCATGTTTCGTTATTGCTGATGGCTTTAACCGCAATAACCCATTGAAAGCATGTGAGAAGGCCCGTTCCTCATTTTCTCAGTCTTTCTCTTCGTCTTGATACTCTCTAAAACCACCAATCATACCTCCCTTCTCCAATCCCCACACAACCGGACTTGTGACCGACCGCCTCGGCCAAGTAACCGGACCGTCATGGCTAAATCACAATGCCTTTCAGGGAGGACACGTGATATAAAGCAGTAGTATTCCCAGACACAGAAAGAGAACAAAGTCCCATTATCCGGCTTTCACATGTTCTTTTGTACTGAAGTACGCACATGAATCGCTGCGTCTTGGATCACCGTACTCCATGACGCCCATGCACTCTGAGCATGCCGCCATTTTCCCCACGTTCATGACTAAGGTGCAGTAACAAACATTCTTCAAGAGGCTTGTGACAGTCAGATCTGGTCAGCTGGACTCTTTTTCAAAGCTTACCATTCGTCTTTTCCTGTCCAGACCACAGATCAGATCAAGAAAAGCACGTGAAAGTCTTGCCTCCTGGTTTCAGTCTTGGGAGGAAAACAATGCTTTGCCGCTCAAGCGAGACACTTTGAGTTTTCCCCAGATTCTACACGTGCATCATCTGACCCCAGAAAATCGACTCAGCCTACGCCACTTCTCGCTGCTTAGTTTTGATCCATTTGTCCAGGCCCTCGGCCGTTCTCACTTGAGATCTGGAGAGGCGCTGACTCAGCCAGGATTTTCACATGTGAATGTTCATACAATGTGAGATGGGCCAATGCAACTCCGTGATTTGATATGTCAAGCTTTTGGGCTGAAATACAAAGACATACCATTAAAACCGACATTGGGTGCAAATCACTACAGTACTGAATTGCGCTGCTACCAAGTCATAAAATATTCTACGGCATTAGGCAACGCCAAATGTTATAAACGTTGAACAGTTAACGGTAAGAACGAAGCCGTGGACGAGTTTGACAAGCCATAATAGACCCGAGCGCCGGACAGCCGACGAATAATTGCTACACGATCAATCCCCAACCTAGCATAAACTGTATTATTGATAGATAACACAGTCTGAGCCTGTTCACCGTCTCTTGATAGGTGTCTCGCCTGTCGTCCTGATTGTCCACTACCCAAAGTTGACATCCTTCCCACGAAAGCTTCTGGCTGCTGGCTATTCACCATTTCAGCTTCAAGAGAACCCTCCTGAATATGATATTTGACCTCACGGTTACGACCGACTGACGAATGGCACGATACACTGGGCTGCATGATTCTTACTAGGGGTACTCCCGAGTCTCGCAGCAGCGGAACATATGATACGCGAATAGATCTCACAGCTAAGATACTCTGAAGCATGAATTTGAAGGCTCTGTCACAAAAGTTGCTTTACTACGCTGCAACGACAGCTCTGATAGCCTCTGCGTTGGCTGTTATGGAGATAGCCCATCTGTGGTCATACCGACAAGTCAATGCGAGACTTCTACTGCAGATCAATGAGGAGACTCCTCTATAGAACCGTTTCCTGAAATCATATCGCAATCCGTGGGGAACATGACCCTACCTGACATGGCATATTCGTCAATTCGTACTACTCCCATGTTTTGTACAGGCCCCGGCCCTTTTAAGGGATATCTGGGCTAATTCCACTTCCCATACTGAGCCACTGCTGATGATGAAGAAGTTGATAGGTATCGAACTGGAATGTCTTTATGTAACACTTTTAGCAAGTCATTATGCTTTCACCTGTACATCAGGAACGGTCTATCAGACTTAGGTTGTGACTACGGTGAGCTTTCACGGGGCCTAAACTTTGAGAAGGACTGACCACTCGGAGTAGTACCAACTTTCTGTTCTTCTGAGTCTATATGATACTGTGTGAATATAAAAATAAAAGCGTGGTTCAAGAGGACGTTGCCGCACTCGGTTGTCGTCTCAATACCTTCTCTCACGAGCTTTTGCATGGGCAATTTGTTTGGATGTATTGAGCGTCGGAGGTTGACTACCCACGGTGCCGCAATGCATAGATAGTGAGCCTGCAAAGAATCTAAATGGCATCTTCAACCTGCGGACAATCGTACTGCTAGCAGGTTATATTCATGGCGTCGTTACCTCCTGCAACTAGCTGTATCGCAACCGATATTTGGAGCGCAACATCAACATTCTACCAACGAATCTTGGTGGGAAAGATGGCGATGCGTATTTCTAGTCAAGTGGCTCTAGTATTACCTTATCTATAGAAGCTGCCTACATGCATATATATCCTGCAGACAGCGATTCTCTGACACAAGATTGACTCCCAATTTATATGCTTAATGCACTTCAACATCGATGTTATCTGATTGGTTTACACAACCAAATTCGCCCCACATCCACATGATCTCTTTATCACGTCCCTCTCCTCATGACGTACATTCTTCACTATCACTTCATTCCTACATCACCAACTAACAATCGCCATGAAACCTCTCATCGCCATAACCGCCCTAATCAGCCTCACAACATCCTCCCAGGTCCCTCTTAACCAAGCGCCCCTCCCCAAAGCCGCCCTCAACGGCCACCTCCCCATAATGCCCTCCTCCGACTCCCCCTCCGTCCAACCCTCCGTCGCCCTCGGTGACATCCTAGGCTCCAACCGCGGCCTCACGTCCTTCTCCTCCTTCGCGCGCATGCAGCCCTCCACCGATACGCGCCTCTCCGACCTGTCCACCAACACCACCGTCCTCGCGCCGCTTAATTCCGCCGTCGATGCGCTCCCGCGCAAACCTTGGGAGCAACCCGCTGATTACAATGCGTTTGGCGCGGATGCGTATGAGGGTGAGGGTGGACAGGATCGTGCAAAGGAGAATATGAGGCGGTTTGTGGAGGCGCATCTTGTGCCGGCTAGTCCGTGGGAGAAGGAGGAGAAGATCAAGACGTTGGGCGGTAAGGATGTTTGGTGGGTTGTCAAGGATGGCCGGAAGGTTATTATGCCGGATGAGGTTGAGGTTGAGCGTGTGGCTAGTCAAGTCGGTAACGGGGAGCTTGTAAGTTGATTGTCAACGTTAATGAGAAAATGCTAACTTGGTTGCAGTGGATTCTCAAGGGAGTTTTAAATTATGCCTAGATTTGCGGCATTGGTTCTGGTTAAAGATACACGAGTAATGATAGATTAATGATTATCGTACATAGTTCGGCAAAGGGCTAGCTAGATCTACAGAAACAGGCAGAAGGTCTATGCTTCGGTGCTCTTTCTTACACGACACAGTGTTATAGAGATAATGGACTTAGAATTTCAAGACAACACCACGGCTCAATCTGAAGCTGCTTCACTCAGTATATTGATTAGGTCAACAAATTCACGTTGCCGGTATCATCTAACCATACTCCCGATAAGACCCCACCCAGAAAAGACAAATTATAACAAATCACAAGAATATCCGTAACAAACTCCCTCCATTTTTTTCATCATGCAGTATGTTCCAAACGTATCAATCCTAAATATGGTTCTATTTGCACACCACCATATTTCAGGGCTGCAAGCCCAAAAAGAAGAGAAGCGGAAACACAGGCATGATTGCCTTATGAACAAGAGACTGAGGCCGTAGATGGACACTGACTAAATTGATGACGTTTCATGACTGGCATACAAAGGCCAGCCTACGATAGATGCCCTGTGGGTTGAAGCATATAACGGAAAGCACTTTTGTATGAAGAGTCAAGACTGAGGGACAAGGTCATTATTCAACCCTGACCCTCTTTGCTTCTGACTCCTCTGTAGCCTCACTCTGGGCTGTGGCTCCTATCTCAGGAGTCTTTCGTTTCGTCGCAGTCGAATTGCTTGTGCCAACACTCAAGTTTTGCGTCGAGGCTCCATTAGCGTTTGATGAATGCTCTTTCGGTTCCTTAAAGACACTAGAATTTGCATTTGGTGTCGTGTTCAGGTTATCATCTCTGAGGAAGCTAGGCCCTGAACCAACAACTGGAGTTGCAAAGTTCAGCGGACTAGGCAGCGTATTACTGTCACCTCCCCGGAAATTCCAGTCCGGATAAAAGCTACTTGGACTCGGTAGAAGTTCATTTGTTAAGAAACGTGATGGCAAGGCAGAGACAGGAGTTTCACCATTCACATTCTGCTGAGGAGGCGGCCGGGCAAAGGGATTTGGTGGACCGGTAGCACCTGCGGACAATATTGCTGATGCAGATGGAGATGGAGGAGGAAGCACGAGTGACGACTGCGAGTTGTGACGCTGGGGCACCTGTGTAGTGGTCTCGGTAGGATTTCGCGGTGAGTTTGACTCTGCCGTTCGTGCGCTACCGCCACCTTCTGACCCGCCGTCGGGAATCTGCACCGTTAAACGGGGACCACGCGGCCGGGCTCCACCAGGACCGCCGGGAAGCTTTGCACTATTCGAACGTGAAGGCGGCGTCAGTGCTGTTTCCGGTATTGACGACAAGGACCCTGTCCTTTTTGGATCAGTTTGCGTGCTGGCTCGCTGTGGCATATGGGGTGACGATTTGGACGCGTCAGCGGCCCGGTTCAATGCAGCCACATCTACCGACTGAGAACGATTTGCAGCATTGGCGGCGTTTGCAGCGGCAGCGGCAGCAGCGGATTCTGATTTGTTGGATTCCGATGTAAAAGATGCAAGATGCTGTGACAAGATGGACCGGTTCTCTTCGATAGGCGTGAAGATGCTGTGTGACTTCCTTTGAGGCAACTTCTTGATAGCGCTGTCCGTATTCAATAGAGGCGGCTGAGGGCGTTCTTGTGGTTCAGTCTTGATTTCTACAGGAGGAGGCGGCGGTGGCGGAAGATCTTGCAAGCGGCGTTCAGGCTGAGGCGGAGGCGGCGACATTTGCGACAAGTTCGAAGTAGGATGTTGCTGGTTCGGCTGAGGTGACGGGGTAGGACGAGCGGGAGCTTGGATTCCTTGAGACGGCGGTTGCGAAGTGTAAGCTGGTGGCATTGGTGAAGGCATGGGTGACCTGCGGTCCTCCATATAAGGTCCTTGTTGATGTGACTGATGCTGCTGGTGTTGCGGATGTTGTTGATGCTGCGGCATAGGAGGGGGCTGTTGGTGGTATGCATATTGCGGATGAGGAGCATGTTGAGGAATCAGACCCGAAGGAGGATGAGGCGAGTTATAGATCGGAGGAGTAGCCATGTAGTTCATTCCGGGATGTTGTGGGCCTGGCGGAGGCGGAGGTTGAACCATACCGGGGCCCATTCGGCGCATGTCGTTTCGTGATGTCGGTCGTGAGCCGATTGACGGCTGTGGAGTATGTGTTCGCTGGACAGGATGTCCGGGATGTGCTTGGAAAGGACCGCCTCCGTTACCGATAGGTGGTGAGGCTGAAGGCGTTTGATGTCGGATCTGAGGGAATGGAGGTTGGTGCTGTCCATAAGCATGCGGGGGCATCATTTGGTTCTCGACAACCTCGGGGCCATGGGGAGGAGTACCGTCGCCTTCCTCTTCATCATCGTCATCGTTACCCCCGTTGAAGTCGGCGGGACCTTTATGTTCACTAGGGCCACCATGCTATTGTCTGTCAGTACGCCATGCAGGAACTCGCTAAGCTTTCGCACAATCTCCTGATCTGGGGATGCGACAGGCACGATGCGTAGAAGCAGGACTCACATATTGATATCGGTGGATGAGTTCTCGCATATCTGCTGACGAATATTCATAGAGCTTTTTGTTGTTACCAAAGATGAAGACAGCGACATCGACGGAGCAGAGGACGGAAAGCTCGTGAGCCTTCTTGAAAAGACCACCCTTTCGCTTCAAAAAGGTGCTGCGTGCGCCAGTTAGTCGCGAATCTTCCTGATATACCGGGTCTGGTACTTTATGGTGACCCAAATATTACTTACACAGAGCGATTCCTGTCATCTTTGATCGCCTTGATCTCAATCTTTCTTCGTCCCATGCTGAACGGTTGTGCGTCTCAAGTTGGAGAAATGTGTCGCGTTTCCACGCGGGGAAGCTAAACGGTCGCGGCCAAAAGGACAATAAAATAACCGTCAGACGCCAAGCGGTGGAGTAAAGTGGGAATTGGAACGGGTCGCGCAGATCGTCGCAAAAGAAAGGAGTCGACAAGTAGCAGCGAGGTAAGTCGGACGGTTGGGAAATGCTCAAGTCGAATCGCGGTTGTGGTCGTAATCGTAAGCGAGAACAAAGGATAGTTAAACGGCGTGCGTAAAGTGGATGCTGCCGAAAGAGACGCTCAGGAAGAACGAGAAACGTCAAGTAAACGCTCGATGGGTAAAGCCGAGAGAAAGAGGAGCAGGTTGGGGTGAGATGACGGAGGCGGCTGTCGCGGTGGCCGTGGAAAGGTAGTTTAGAGAATAAAAAAAAAAAGAGTGGGAGCGGGAGAGGATTTGACGACAGAAGCGAAGGTGGTTTGGTTTCCTTTGAGCTGGGACAAGCCGAGACCTTCAAAGATGAGAGAAGAGGACCTCGAGATCGTTGGAGACCTTTGTAGCTTAGTGGCCGGCAACTGGTGGAGGGGTACCTGTTACAGTAGCGCGTTGACAGTATCTCTTTAAGCTTGGCTTTTGGTGGTACCCTTTTTTAGCCCTGAGAGCGGATTGGGGGATGGAAGACTTCTGAGATTGAAGGACAAGATGAGTGACGCAGGCATGCGAGTCGCGTAAATCATGAGATTCGTTGTGCGAAAGGATCTGAGTTCCAAAAAAGCCGTTGCGACAAGAGGTACTAAGTTTCAAAGACCGTTGCGCGACGCGACGCGATTGCAATGCGCAACAAAGGTAGATAGATAGATAAATGTCAAGTGAAGTCAAAGGACGGTGATGATCTGGCGCTTGCGCTTGCGCTTGGAGTCGCGAGTAAGTGGGTGAATCAATTAAGGGAAAAAAGCACAATTAACCCCAAAGTCGAATTCATCAAAGACAAGGACGATCGAATAGACGTCGATGGGGCTGAATCTGGCGTCTGTGGTTGGGATGGGATGGCTTTCTAATAATAGCCCAACAGATCGTGTTCACTCTACTCGTGCGTGATGGAGAAAAAGGGACGGAACTGGACTGGACGGGAAACTGGAGTAGGAAAAAAGAAATGGAAGCAGCATGGAAACCCGCAGGACCTCCTTGCTTAGCTAAGTTGTCTGTGATTGGTTGGCCCCGACTGCGCTCACCGTCGTGGTGGACTCGATGGGTCAGGCTACGGCACTCGAAGCCCTGGAATAGTCCCCTAAAAAAGGCGCCAACGTTCGGAAGACAGGAGGGTCAAGCCAGGGCCTAAAGCGGGCAGTTTTCCAACCACCGACTTTTTTTTTTGGAATAACATCATTGACGAACAAATCTTTTGTCATACCACGTTACTTTTCTCCCTTGCTTATTGCAGTGCAGTCGATGATGTAGCCGGACAGGACAATGCAAGCCTCTTCGATACTTGCCTTAACCAGAACTGAACCACGAGTCTAGGCGGCTCTCTTTCAACGCTCAACGAGGTGGCATCAAGTCACAAGCAACCTCGAATGAAAGAATATCAAGACCAAAGCACAACACAAATCATGAAACAACCTGACTCCTTAAAGCCCAGGGCATATCCTGGCTCATGTCAACGGAAACAACACGTCAACTAGGGCAAATAAGGCTAAAGCGTCCATCTGGATTTCGCTTCCCATCTACCCTTTCCCCTTCTACGCTTCATGCGGCTTCGTTAGACAGACTGGATGTGCTTAGCCCCCTTTGTTCCCACCCTTTTCACTGCAACTGCCTTCGTATTCGACTGTCCCCTTTACTGCATCTTTGAGCATTTGGAGATAACTGGTGTTATGCCCCTGCCATCAACGCTCTTGGCCGCTGATTAAAGATTTGTTCCTGCGTGATATGTAAACTCGGAGCTTTGTCTCTTTAACTAGTGTCCTCGGACTTAGAGAATCTCTGTGAACAGACTCAACAAAGCCGAGGAATGGTTTAGGTTTGATGCATTTGCAATACTAACTACTCACCCATTCGCCATATCAAATCCAGGGCTCTCTCTACGCTATCTGTTATCAGAGACCAGTGCTCACATGTCACCCATCCCCTCCTCATAGTAGATCCGGGCCCTAGTCCCAAGCGTGGTTTTCCAGATTCTAAAAATACAATTATGCATAGCAGCCTCACACCTGGGACCCAAGTCATGCATGAAGCCCGCCCCCATCCCTCACTTTTTTGGGCCAATTAACCCCGTTTATGAGTGGACCAAGCGAAATGGGGGTTAATCTGCATTTCCCATTTTGCCCACTTCTGAGACGTGAGAGGTCCAACTCTCCATTGACTTGAAGCACTCCTACTCACAAGCTACGTGTTGGACATCCTCACCGCATGTGATGTCGTGGATGCTCTCGCTAAGCATCACATAACGTCGCATCAGTATCACGGACTCAGCCCCCGGGACGGTCGACTTCCGCTGTGGGATGCATCAGAATCCTGTTGAGAGCCGAGCCCAATGCTCATCATAAGCTTGTAGACACATTTCACTCATCCCCACTATCATGAAGTTGGTGGCTGTTCAAATATTTCATTAACAATGACAGAATGAACTGACTGTCATCTCAATCTCTCGGTATATGCAATGCCGTCTCCGCCGTTGGTGCGGCCCTTTTCCATGAAATCCCACCAACTCCATTCCAATGCCATCGACCTTTGTAAGTAATACAAACCTAAGAAGGATAAACACGCAGCCTTTTCTTCTCCCTTTTAGCCCAATCCCCACTACTAGCCGTCTAACTCGGTGATCCAGCCGCGCCCCCGGGAGCATTGTAGTTACCAAAGCCTCCATGCTCAGCAGCGCCGTTGTCTGCTTTCATCGTACCGTTAAGCAAAGGACACAACCTTGAGTAAAAAGTTAGTAAAGTGTTTTGAAGAAGATGTCTTGTTTGTTTTGGTGTGTTCAGCGCCATCCCCTCCCGTTGCGCCATTTCGGTGTGGGATTTCTTTGCTCCCGTCGTACGCGCTCGAGTTCGCGCAGTGCACGCTTGTGTTCAGCTTCGAGCTCTTTTCGTTCTTTTCGTTGGCGCTGCAATTTTTCTCTGGCCTTTCTCTGCGCGGCTCTCTCCTTTTCTTGCCGCTTGGCTTCGGCAGCTCGCTCTGCTTGGCGTTTTTCTCGTAGCTGCTTGGCTCGGGCAGCATGTCGCAAGCGTAGCACTTCTTGTTTGGCACGCTCTGCTTCTTTTTCGGCAGCACGCCGCTCTTTATTTTGCTGTTCAGCTGCGACTTTTGCCTCTCGAACTTTTGCTTTTGCTTCGCGAGCCTTGTCCTTGTCGGACTGTTCCATAAGAATCTGTAGCTGAGACTTTTTCGCCTGGCGTTTCTTTGTCCCATCTTCTGAAGTCCCGAACGAATCAAACGACACACGGGGAGGGGGTGAAAAAAAAGGAAGGACTGGTGAAGAAGGGGGAGTCATACTTCTTGTTGGTCTTGATATGACCGACCTGACCACAATTGGCACACTTGCGGGTTGTTCCAGTGGGGACTTTATCGCCATTGACACTGGGTGATCCGGCGTCGCCTGTGCTAGCTTTTTGGTGAAGCTCCTTTTGCTGTTCTCGGGCTTGTCGTCGGGCCTTGTTCTTTTCGAGTCGTTCCAGCTCCTTCTTAATTCTACATCATTGTTAGTGATGGTCATCATAGAGTTCAAGTAGAACATACCTAATGCCTGCAAGACGGTCATGGTCGGCATTGCCTGTAGGGCGCGAGCTATAGATGCTGTTGATAGGTATACGTAAGCCGGTGCTCTGAACTCCAATCCAACAATATCCTTCTGTGAGCCAGGGGTGCCGACTCCATATCTTCGTCGAGGTCTTCTAGATACGACACCCCTGTTCTTTTGTCGCTGGACTGTTGGGGTCGTGTTGGGTGGGTGCACGTACTCTCTCATTTCAAGGTCCGCCTCTGTTCGCCGTTTCATATACTGCGAAATCACTACCGGATCGTGAACGACTTCGACTCGGCTTTGCGTGCTGCCATCGGGCATTCGAATGTCTCGAGTGATGCGGATAGCGCGTTTCTGTTGTCGACTTGCGGAAGTCAAACCACTAATTTGGCTGGTACCGTCGTCAAACTGGGCTGGAGTCATGGCCGATTGAACATTAAATCTGTCGTCTTCGTCTTCGGTTACCGCGACGTCCTTATCGTCGTGTTCCTGGCCGTCTGACAGAGTAGTCTTTTGCTTTTCCCAAATTTCTTTAATACCTTCCTCATACATTGCTTGCTGCTTCTTGACGTTGTAGGCGTGGCCACCATTAGCTCGCTTTTCACGCTCCATCGCATCTGCAGACGTAGCAAGAGGTCCCTGGACTGCCTCGATATATCCACCCTTCATGGAAGTGCGGATAAAGGAGAAACCAAGACCATGACCTGTCGGGTCTCCTTCACCGTGAAGCTGGAGCATAGCCTTCTGGGCACAGGCATCAATAAATGCCTTTGTCGTTTTCCATGGCGCCATCTTGTCGGCAAGGGTTTCTTCTTGTTTTTCTTGCTGCTTTTTGGCGCCCTTGGTAACCTTGCTGCCTTCATCATCGATATCCTCTTCCTCGCCTTCTGCGTCATTGTTCTGAACATCCTCTTCAAGGGAAGCATTTCGAGGGTCGTAACCGGCGTCCTCGAGTTCCTTAATACCCAGCTGCATGGCATCAAGAAGACAAACCTCTTCAGGCTTAATCATGGACCGGATTGCACTCTCGTCGGGCAGTATCTCTCCAGGTTTCAGTCGCCACATACCCTTCTCGCCGCTCTCTCTGTCGTATTGGAGGAACTCCTTTAGCTTTTGGCGATTCTGGGTGTCGGTAGAGTCAGCAATGTGCTTAGTAATGTCGGACAGTTGACAATTATCGGTATCGCTATGTCTTATCATGCGAAAAGCGAGCATCTTCATCCTGTTCTTCGAAGCGTTCGTGACCTTGCGACTATGTGGGCCAGGAACCTCGACGGAGGGGAATTGCTGTCCGACAACATAAAGGTGGTCGATTTTATGTAGATACCACCTGGAGCCGTTTTCTCCGGTGGTGCTGCGCACAACGAGAAAATCGCTGCCCCTTGGATTGTGTTTGAAGACGGGAGCTCGGTACATCTCGTTGTGTAATGTTGGTACAGTCTCTCCGGGGTCGACGGTACCAAATAGGGAAAAGGGTGAGCGATCTTCAGGGAGAAGCATGCGGTACTCTCCCAGATCTTGTTTGGGTAGTTGTTCATCCTCGGTGGTATCCTTCCGCCGGTAGTAGTTGATCAAGCGGTTGCCCATACCGAAGCTGCTGAGTACTCGTGGACGTTGCTCACAATACTCGTATAGAACAGCAGTGGAGTTGTCGTTGATACTCAAATCCTTAGACTTTAAGAATACCTCGTGTGCTTTACCCTTCATCATCTTACGCTTGTGGTGCGTAGGCTTGTCGAATTTGATGATATGGCCAGCAAATTTCTTGTACCTGAAGCGCGGGCGATGGTACTCATCAGTCGTACCACCAAGCTTGACCTTGTAGTAAGGCCACGAGAGCTTGATAGCAGGCATACTATGTTCGACAGAGATATTGCCGAGTGTGGCACGGACTTTGCTCTGGTGGTTCTCTTTCAAAGCCTCGTATGCCTCGTCGTTGGAAATATTGAATCGGTTGGCGACACCCCTTCCGAGGTTGCCGTTTGCCATGCGCGTCATCTTGCTGTCTGTACGAGGTCGCTTTGCGTTTCGTTGAAGCTCTTGGGTTTCGATAAGCAGGTAGGGATCACTCATATCCAGTTGAACACGCTTCGCACCTCTGCGGGTTGCGTCTTCGAAGTTGTCGAATGAAGGTGCGGCGTAGCGGGGGATTTCTGGCAGACCAAGTTTGACCGTCTTGCGCTTCTTGGGTCGTGTTGGTCCATCGTCACCAAGGTCCATCAAAAACTCTGCGTCCCATTCGTCGTCTTGCTCCTCGAACGTGCGCTTCTGTGCTTGTTGCTTCTCATGCTCGGCGGATTGTCGGGCCTCGAATTCAGCCTCAACTGTGGCAATGTGAGTGCCCCAGTCTTCGCAGGCGAGTTCAATATCGCGAAGGCTAAAGCCAGCAACTGTTTCGGAATCGGATTCTTGATCGAGATCGAACTGGACGTTATCTTGGGCTTGAGCTTCTTGATCGAGGCCACAGTACACGATTCCTCTTTCCTCTGCCTGCCTAGCTTTGCGGCTAATGGTTGCGGTGCCAGGAATGCGAAAGAGTTTCTCTTGATCGGGAGCAAGGTCGAGAGTAAGCTTGCTGGTGACGAGTTGCTTTGGCTTTTTGACAGGCTTCTTCTCCTTCCACGTAGCCTTTTTGGCTGGGAGGAGTTCGCTCCATGTCAAAATATGCCCCTTCTTGAAGGCAGGCCATGTAGCTTTGAGTAGATCTTCGACGGTTTCGGCGGGTGCGGGGATGTCGGGATCTTGGTTGTCGAGGTGAGGTTCGGGGTCGAAATTAATTCCAGGGAAGCTTAGGCCGGCATCGATGGGCTGAGTATCATCGCCAGTGTCGGTATCGCGAACGTGAGGTGCAGGAGAAGAAGGGCCGAGAATCGGATCAGGCGAGGATGGTCCCTCTCCAAACAAATCATCTGCATCGTTACTGGTGCCTCCATCGTCTGTGAGTCCGGGCATCTCCATGGAGACGCCAGCACTGGGCTCCTCGTCAGGTAAATCATCATCGCTAATGTCCTCAAAGTCTTCAGCATCGTCGGCCTTGCCTGTCTGGTCGAACTCTACGGCATCGAAATTGATGCCAGCGCCGCCGGTATCTTGGGAGTCTCCGAGAAGCTTGGCGATTTCGCGGTCATCGGCGGCATCTTGGGCCTTCCATTCGGTTTCATCAAAAGACGAGAAGTCGTTTTCTTCGGCCATGATCGCGGTGTCGCAATAGTCGTATCCGATCGCTTTGGGGCGGCGGCAGTTTCGTGATTCTTATATCATAATTCTCTCGCGTTTTCGGTGACCGCGCGTCGGTCGGAAGCTCGTGGGTGGCGTGTGAGAATGTGTTGTGAATGATTTTGTTGTGTTAAGTTTGATCACGGTTGCGTTCTCGAGGAGAGCTGCCTCAGAAGGAGCGTGAAGCCAGCCAATCAAAGCATGTGGTCTGTGCGGGTATTTCGATGTGGGGCAATATTCAAGTGGCTCCTCTCAACTGATTGTCGCGACCTGGAACATTCTCCAGAAGCATGCGATGAATAGTAATTTGCCTTGTGAGTTGTTCAATTATGGGAAAAGGTTGTTTCTTTTGACCCTCATTACCTAATGCAGGTGACATCTGCCTTTTTATATAGACGACATGCTGTAGACTATGATTCACTGATGCAGCAGATGCTCTCAAGTCAACCAGGTTCTTGTTGAAGATATCCTCTCTCCAGATGGGGAATAGGTAGTCTATACAAATAAGGTGCACTGTCGCCTGTCTGGTTACAGGCATTATCTCTCCCTCAGACATGCCGGGAGAGAATTTCGATTCTAATCTCCTACACAAGTAGATGGACGCCCAGCTCGAAAGTTTCGTGCAGCTCCGGGCTTCCTTACATAATGTTATGCCTAAGTCTCCGCGATGGACGTTTTTTTAAATGTGTTTTGAGTGAATCAGATCGCATCTCACCTGGAATATTCGACCTTCACTTTGTTATCTGTTCTATCAACGCTCTCCTGTATTGATGTTCTGATCCTGGTTACCCTGCACTTGATCGTTTCTCTAGACCTGCGCCTACATAAATGCTTGACTTCAGCATCTAAAGGAGTAAATAGCATTAAAAATTTATTCAGGCACCATCCAGGGCAAATAATCCACAGATCTAGTTTCTATAGCCGATGAGTAGTGTTGAGTATTGTTCGTACATTGTCAAACCTGGATGAGTTGGGTATTTTCGGGAAATCAATGCGACAAAATCACAAAATTCTTCTCATCTGCTTTACAGAGAGAATCATTGACTTGATTCGAGTGAGCAGGGATTTGTGCACCATTAAGAGCCTCTTCTCTACGTCTGGCATATTAATTCGCAGTTTCCTATCGCTATCTTGAGCTTCATAGCGTGTGGCCAGGGACAAACGAACTCGTCTTAACGGACCACAAAATAAACACAAGATACATCAATGCAGCTCAAGCTCAGTTCCAATGAAGTAGATACTGTCTTGGATAAACTTTCACGTTCATATAAATCGCACAAGTGGCAGAAATACGCGATGGAGGATATCGGGCTTCACCGTTCTGGTAGATAGTTCCATCCGCACAGAAATATCTTAATCCTTATTCCACAACAAGAAGACCATGATCGACCCGAGTTTGCTAATGCTCAGTGTTGTGCTGCGGAGTTCAGTATCCCTTTTTGCCCCGAAACCCGGATTTACTTGGTGGGTTGAAGAAATAGCCTCCAGTATTGAGGTCGAAATACTACCATCACTCATCGTTCATCATGCAAGCAAGCCTCATTGCACCACATGCGGGTGTTTAAGGAGACTATTTCTTGACGTCCCTACATTCCCATGAACTCTCCATAACAACCCCTGAAGCAGATCCTCTTCGGATGCATTGCTTACTCTAAGTTCACCTTCATCGGGAGATATAGGAGGACGAATCAGACGTGGTTCGAGTGGTACTTCATTTCAGGGTTCTGTTGGAACACATTACCTGTAACGTCAAGAATCTTCTCGGCCAGGTGGAAATATCCTCTTCCTCGAAGGCACGTCCGCCCAAGGAGGTATGATGAAAGGGGACATCTATAGGATCAAACCTTTGCAACCGGCAGTTGCGGTTATGTCAAGAGTGTGAGACTTACACTGACAAGTATGTTATCTCGTTACTCTGACTGAACAAGCCGTCTCTTGGTCTTCTGTGAGATTACCTCATGCTTGGTCCGAGCATATCGCATGCACTTGATGTTCTCTCCTCGGACCAGTGGACTCCAGTTCAGATCCTCAGTCCTTTCGAAGCGTCCAGATCCACAAAGCAAGCAACAATACTGGTCGCCCTGATAATCTGGGGAAAGTTCCCTATCGCCCAGAGTAACGAGCGGGCCATACTCTAAAAAGGTAGTGCAAGGATGTGGAGATAATGTCTTCGCGTCCCCAGACACGGGCGCCACTCTGCCGCACTCTCACATTACAGAGTCACCATATCGTGCCACTTGCACAGCCGAGCTTGCCTTGGCAGATGCCAAATATCCACGAGGAATCCCTGCCAGAGACCCTCTTGGGCGCAAATCCCCCGCAATCCAGGGAAAACAGACCATCGTGAATTGTCGAGGGTTAGCGTAGGCGCCTCAAGCTAGGTGAGATCTGGGGACCACGCTAACGCACTCATTTTGCGGGGAGATACGTTTCTAAGGGGCGTGTTTTGTTGCCCGGGTTGTCATCAGGTTAACCAGTTGAACAGCAAGGTGAATTCTCCATGTACACGCTGACCTTGATCTTGGAGCTTGGTCTCTGCGCTCCACTACCAAGCTTCGCGTGGGAGGAAAGGCAAGTTTAGCCTATCAGCCTATCCAAATACATCACCTTAGCTACATGGACGGAGAAAGTATCTTTGGCCTATCTGGGCACTATCGCCGCGAGGTAGTTGAAGCTCATGGAGGTTTCTCGGGATGGCGTCAACTAAGTATCTCGCTTGTCATCCAGGCACCTGATAGTTGCGGCTGTGGCTTGTGACATTGAGTATCTAGTGCTCACCTCACGATAACGTTGGATTGCATTGTCAAGTAGGGATGTGTTGAAGAAGATGGCAGCCCAACAGTGTGGGATACAATGACCTTGGGACACTCATGGATGCGGAGTCTGTGCCGTTAGACCGTCGTCCTGGGGAAGAGGCAAAGCTCGCCAGTTCTTACCGAGGATGACAGGATATCTCTACGACGTTAATCTCGAGAGGCAATTCTACAGCTTCAGCTTAACCAGGCGACGAAGCTCGGGCTGCCGAATAGGTTGCAGCACAGATCAAGAGAGCAACAAAGTCCTACAGCACATCCCATTTACATAGCTGGGTGAGGAGAAATGGCGCTATAGCAGTGACCCAAGCCGAATGAGGGTGTCTAGCACGGAGTCGTGCCGACGAGGGTAAGATTGAAGTCGGGCGAGATACTCCTGGTCCTAACCACAACGACATTCCATTACCGTTGAGGCTGAATTTAATGTACGTCGTGCGGATACTGCCTTATTGGCCCGTAGACGCTTCTGTCAACGTCCGCCATGAACGCCCGCATATGCTGTTGCGGGAGATCATCAGTATCATAACTCTTCACAGCTCTGGTAGCTGCAGGAAGGACTCCTGTCAAAGACCGATGTCGTCTTCGAGTAGAGGTGCTCAGTTACCATGCTGGAGAGATCACACCTACCCATTTAGGCAAAGATGTTGTAGTCTAGGAGCGGCGCAGTACAAGGATCGGGATGAGAACCCGATCATGTGATCTGAGATCAATGCGACAGATCCGAGATCCCGCGATATCCTAGGATAAGATGATGTCTTTTCGAATGGATATTGAAGTTCTTATCGTTCTCTTGATCTATTGATTCTAGTTTGAAACAACGAAGCTCGAGTTATCTTTGCGTTATGAGTGATTAAGCCAGGTATCGTATGTGACTGAGATAAGTTTGGAGCTAACATTGAGGCTCAAGATAGCCACATCGCTCCCGATTGGATACGGGTTCGTGATGGAAGCCACGTTCATGAGATTCAGAACTGATGGTCAAGGTCAGAGATTCCGGCAGGCTACACCAATTGCCACTTCAATTCTGGACAATGTTTATCGAACGACGATCGATGGAACCGGATCGTAGAGTGATGAAAGGGAGGGTAGGATGCTTTACAGGCACGAAAAGAGGTCAGAACACTGTTCAGTCAGATTGATCCTCACTGGGATACCTCAATTGTCCTATCATATCGAGCAGGATCCAATAAGCCCCTTGCAGCGATATGACGGTCAATAGAAGATCTGGAGGCACACTCTTCAATAATGATGGAGCACAAGGTGTGCCTCGTCTACAGTTGCCTATTCTTTGACATGCTCTCAAGGATGTATAGGTAGTCCCAAGGCGATGGATGGCCTAGACTGCCATGCTATACCACTTACAGCCAAAACCGATTGCTGGACCAGCAACATAATAATTAATTTCGCTGCAGTATGATCGATTGGCTTTAGTCGGCCGACTAGCTATAATTCACAAATGTCCATGATCGAACTGAACCGAGACAGGATCGAGAATTGCCACTGTCGATAACAAAGAAAGTTTTGCGTCGCAGAGGCCTCGGCTTCCCCAGCCGAGAAGTCGGATTGTCCACCCTTGGCGTCTCAATTGGAGGGTGGGCCAAGAGCTTCTAGGCGGTCGTGATGGATGGCTTCGATTGGAGTCCTTTGGAGAAGAAGAGGGTGTTGAGCTGCGGAGAATCCGTGAGGAGAGAGAAGGTGAGGAGAGCTGAGGTGAGTGCTTGAGGAGAAGGAGGGTAAGGCAAGGCAAGGCTATCGCGGTAATGTAAATGCATGTATGTATGTAGGTTTCGTGTCGTGCAGGGATCAGCACTGGTTCAAGGGAATGTTGCTCAAAGGGGAAGATAAGAGAGACATCATTTTGTCAACCGGGTGAGCGATTTAGGCCCCTGGTCACCGAACATCATCGTATCAATCACTGCTTACCTAGATAAGAAGACCCATTTAACTTACTTGTACCGTTAGATAGACTGGATGTCATGATAGTAGATTACCGATAGAGCGGAAATCGTCACCGTTATCATGACTTTGTTTCCTCTTACTCAAATTAACTCAACCCGTTTGTTTGTTTGCTTGTTTGTTTGTTTGTGCCACTCTCACATGCCCAACGCCTCAAAACGCCTCAATTCTTACAGTTCCGTTGGTCCAACTCCTCCAACTTTTCCCACATACATAACTGGTCCAGGCTTGGACTAGACAGAACTAGACTGTTTCTGGGCATAGTTGTCGATAAACCGTGGCATTGACTTTAATGGTCAGTCGTAGTGCTGTGCTACCCCAGAACTTTAGCCACGTATTGTACCAAGATCAGAGGTTACAAGAATGAGGAGCAAGTGACCTTGGACGGGAACCAATTATACTCGAGTCATATACACCCATCTACATCATCAATCGAGTGCCGAATCCCCCTCTCTAGTTAGTGAATGCATTCTAACTCGGCTCCACCGAACTACCCACGAGCTTTCCCCGTGGGGTAGACCCTCGTCACTTTCTCCACTCAGCCATACAGACTTGACACTATCACCAACACGGTCTAAGTCTGTCTCAACTGCAAGGGCCTGGACCATGAACTTGCTATAGTAGTGTGGACACTAGACTGGCTACTCGAGATAAGCTCTCTACCCAGGCTACCCAAACGACACCATGGTTGTACTTGAGGCTGTTATCTAGGCACTCTCTGCCTCCTGCTTGAGACTAGAACTATTTAATAGACCTTGTTTCCTCATCATCCACGGCCTTGTTTCTTCTTCTTCCTCAGACCATCGTCTCCGATAACTTCTTTCCTCTTCCCAATTCCTCTTCATCTCTTCTCTTACCACAAGAGCTGGCCACAACCGCCTTCACCACATTCACAATGTCAGACGACGAAAAGAGAAGACATTCAGCCTCCAAGGGCAGCGCCATCGCAGGCGACACCGCCAGCCTCCAGTATGGCATCGATGATAGCATGGGTCATCTCCATAGACGACTCAACAACCGTCAGATCCAGCTCATCGCTGCCGGTGGCTCCATCGGAACAGCCCTCTTCATCTCCATCGGTGGAGGTCTCGCCAAGGGCGGTCCAGGCAGTCTGCTAATTGCTTACACTCTCTACTCTATCGTCCTCGCTCTCGTCAATAACTCGATCGCCGAGATGAACACATATATGCCTGTCGCTGGTGGATTCGTTCGCCTGGCTGGCTATTGGGTTGACGATGCCCTTGGTTTCCTCGCTGGCTGGAACTTCTTCCTCTATGAGGCTCTTATCATTCCTTTTGAGATTACTGCCCTGACTTCAGTCATCTCTTTCTGGAACGCTGATGCTCTCAACCCTGGCCCAACTGCTGGTATTTGTGCCGCAGTCATTATCTGCTACGGGTAAGTCAACATCATCTAGCACTTATTACCAGTCAATACTGACCATAATCGCAGTCTCCTCAACGTCCTCGCCGTCCGCTTCTATGGTGAATCCGAGTTTTGGCTCTCAGGAGGAAAGCTCATTCTCATCTTCCTTCTCTTTGCCTTTACCTTCGTCACCATGTGTGGTGGTAACCCACAACACGACGCCTACGGCTTCCGACACTTCTCCAACCCCGGCTCCTTCGCTACATACCTCAGTCAAGGTGACAAGGGCCGTTTTGAAGGATTCCTCGCCGCTCTTTTCAGCGCTTCCTTCACTGTTGTAGGCCCCGAGTATATCTCCATGGTCTCTGCTGAGGCCCAGCGCCCTACCTTTACCATCAAGAGCGCCTTCAAGACCGTCTACTACCGATTCTGCATCTTCTTCATCGTCGGTGCTTTGGCTGTTGGCATCTGCTGTGCTTACAACGACCCTGCTCTCTATGACATCTACTTCGGTGCTGGTGGTACTGGCAACGCTGCTTCTTCTCCCTATGTTATTGCCATGACCAACCTTGGCATTAAGGGTCTCCCTCACCTTGTCAACTTCCTGATCCTCACATCCATCTTCTCTGCCGGCAACACCTATACCTACTGCGCCACCCGTGCCCTCTACTCTCTTTCCCTTGAAGGCCGCGCCCCTCGATTCCTGCGATACTGCAACAAGGCTGGTATCCCCGTCTACTGCTTCTGTGTTACAATGGTGTTCCCCTTCCTCTCTTTCCTTCAGGTCGCGAATGGCTCGGCCAAGGTCCTTGGGTGGCTGATCAGCATTGTCACCGGTGGCGGCCTCATCACCTTCATGATCATGAACATCACCTTCATCAACTACCACCGCGCTTGCGTTGCCCAGGGCGTCAATCGAAGGACTGAACGTCCCTACTACGGCTACTTCCAGCCCTATGGTGCCTACATCGCCCTGGTCATCCAGTTTGTCATCGTCCTCACCTACGGATACTACGCTTTCCGACCCAAGTTCGACGTTGAGGTCTTCTTCCAGAACTACTCCATGCAAATCCTCGCTGTTCTTCTCTTCGGTGGCTGGAAGATCTTCAAGAGGACTAAGTACATCCAACCCCACGAGGTTGACCTGGTCTGGGAGCGACCCCAGATTGAGGCTTACGAAGCTACCTTTACCGAGCCCCCTGTTGGCTTCTGGACTGAGATGGGCCAGCTGTGCATGCCTTGCTTCTTCCGAAAGACCAAGAGATCTTCAGAAGTTTAGAGATGTTTTCATGGGATATCGGCTTTTAGCAGGACTATGACTGATGATATCATTTGCGAAGAATATTAAAATTTACATTGTTCGAACCAATTGCCTTTCTATGCCTTCATCTCGTGTGACTGTTGTAATACCCGCGCCGATCCTGATCGATAGAATCATTTTAATGTGCACAAGAAAGACCCACTGGATCAATGTGTTTCTCTCAATAGTTCAAGTCATCTAGCATCTTCTAATTGCATCTAGCGGGATGTTGGCTCTATACCACATTACTGAGTTATTAACTTAAAAGCCTTCTCCAGCGGGCAACAATCCTCTCAAGATAGTCCAAGTCATTGACAGTGCAGAAAAGTCAGACCCTTGCAAGACTTTGAAGCCAAACCTCTACTGCGATCTACGGTGCAGGAGATCATCCAAGACCTTGCCAATAGCCAACACCTTCTCTTCCTCCAAATGCCGCCCAACAATTTGGATATCCACAGGTAATCGATGCTGAACCATATCGTTCTTGAGGTCCTCCCAAAGCTGTTTGTTCCACTCATCCAACTCATTCCTCGGCTCGTGATCAATCGTCTTTCCAAGATCTCTTGGTTCAACTCTTCCAGCTGGTATCACCAAAGCTGTATAGTCCAAAAGATTCCAGACTTTAGTGTATCCGACCCATTTGATGCTCTCATGCGGTACAGCCGCATGTGGTAGGACTGGCGTTATCAGAGCATCGACAACCCTACCAGATTTTGCTGAAATGGCATTATTCCACTTCTCAAGATAGGCCTGCTGGAGTTGTCGCTTGCGCTTGTTGAGTTGCCAGTATTCGAACACGGAGATGGGTTTTCCACGCTTGATCAGTCTCTCAACGGCGGAGATGAAGGGTTCACCTCCTGCTTCTACATCGCGACGGATATCCTCGCAGCCATCGACAGTGAAGTAAGCGTCCATGACTTCTATACACTCGGCATGGGAGTCCGGCTTCCACTCGATCACTTCGTGGCCGTCCGACTCGAGCGCTGCAACTGCTTCTTCAATCATTCTTGCAATGGTAGGATGAGGTTTCACGACTCCATCATCACGAACGACACCAATCGTCAATTTGCGCTTCAGAACATCGTCGTAAGCGGTTTGGCGCCAGGGAATGGGGACACATCGGCAGTCCTGAGTCCAAGGTTCTTGAAGTATAATCGCCCTTGTTACATCATGAATAGATGACATTGAGCGCGCAAGTGGCCCAATAGACGAGGGTACATGCTCTTGCCCCTCGGTAGAAACTGGTACACCGGCATAAGGTAGTCGGGAACTCTATATATTGTCAGTTTGAACAGACGGAAGAACGAGAAACGCACACTTGGCCTGAAGCCATAGAGGCCCATGAGATGAGCTGGCATGCGAATACTGCCACCCAAGTCTGACCCAAATCCTACAATGCTTCCACGTGAATATAGAAGCGCTGATTCACCACCTGTTGATCCTCCAGGAGTGTAGCCAGGGATGATAGGGTTCTCAGTCAAGCCCCAAAGAGGGTTGTCAGTCTCAGCCCACTTGAAGGCATTAGCTACCACCAGCACCATTTGAAAAAGCGCGCTTACCATAATGCTTTGCGGGATATTGGTCTTGCAGATTATAACAGCGCCCAACTTCTTGAGTATGTTGACTAGCACTGCATCTTCTGAGGCTGGATTGAAGGACCTAGCTGTGTAGCCTAGAGTTGTATCGTGGCCTTTGACATTGAACTGATCCTTCAGGCTGACGGGAACTCCGTGGAAAGGTCCTTTGGTCTTTCCTTCCTTGGCATAGTAGGCATCAAGCTCTCGAGCCTGGGCTAAAGCGTCTATGAAGAGAATCTCTGTGAGGCTATGAACGGATCAGTAAATACGGGCATCAGTGCTGAACATCCTGGGAAGGCTTACCAATTTGTCTATCGTGTCGTCAGCCAGGGAACAACCATCGTTCAAGATTTGGACAGTCTTACTCGTTTGTGTGCTTCGATGGCACTTGGAACATGGCCATGTCAGCATTTGTTACACGAGACGTGGCAAATTCACTTACCGTGAGATATAGGCTTTGGCAACATCCTCGCTTGAATATTTCCCTTTTTCTATTTCTCCTGCTAGGTAAGTAGCATCTTCAATGTTGGTTATAGAGTCATAATGCTCCCTCTTATTGTTGGCATGTGACAGTTCAGCCGAGATAAAAGCTGAAATGGCGTCTGCTTGTTGCTGTCGCTTTTTAGCAACGACATCTTCCCAGTTGTTAATTTGCATAGTTAATATAATTGGGATCAAGTACTGAGGGTATTGCGGCAATTGAAGTTGCAAGGTTACTGTCTACCTATATTACTGGGTGACCCCGCATACGCCCTCTGTTGATCGAGACTGCGGATACCAGGCCCGACGAAAAGGTAAATGGACGGGCATGCATCCCGACATGACTAGTATTCTCTAGTGTTTTTTTACGGGGACATTATCTTCTCGAAAGATAAGAATACATAACTTACAAGCTATAGCCATTTCGCATGTTCCTCATATTACCTCACGAGAATACTATCTATTATACAGAGGTACTCAACGTCTGTTCACCATCTTCAGCATTGTTTCGGATCATTAGTGTATGAACAGTTTCCGCCTCTATCGCGGATATGTTTACAATGATTGACTATTATCGCTGGATTGGACTCCCGCAGACGATCAGAAGAAATGGCCACACTTATAGGCGGTCAATTGTGATGTATCAGTTAATAAAAGAAACTGCTTAAAGCAAGAAAGCATAAAGGTTTAGTTAATAAACTCAAGTCTCAATTGATTCCGTTATCCTCATTATCTGCTATGTAACCCTGGCTCTCGAGCTTCTTGAAAGCCCTCCGACTTATCCTGAGAAGGGCTCAAGCTGAAGGGCCCCAATACCCTCATCCCCAATAGCTGACACAATAGTCTGGAGGGCAGTTGGGCTTTTGATCTCCAACAACTGGTTGCCATTGTTTGCGAACAGGAAGTTTCTGCCGCCAACCTCGAAAAGCGAAAATCCATTCACCTGGCCGATGATGGGCTTTGCCGTACCTTGAAGACCATATGCTTGGACCAGCTCCGTGACCGTGCCGTAATCAGGTGACCACAGCTGGTCACCACCGACTTCTTCGTAGTCGTTGGTCCACTCGGCAGGGGGCTCAATCTTGTTCAGTTGGTCAGCTATATACCTTCCTTGGTGTTAATGTCCAGACTTACATCAGTGTTTGTCACGCGCTGACCGCTAGACTCGTCCACCTTCCAGACTTCGGTCATTTTGAGGTTTTGATGGAGATATTATATGTGGTGGGTTATAATGAGTTGAATTGTTGTGCTACACGTGAGATGAGATATATCAAGTAGGTTTGGAATGCACAGAGAGCTGTCAATGATGAGTCTCTTATAGTTATACCACGCATGTGGAAGAGGGCTTTTGACATCAGATACACTGGAGATCTACAATGAAATAAGATCTGCAGTCAGATAAGATCTACAGTGCATGGCAGCTGAATAAAAGCCTAGTCCAATGCGATCAGGTATGTATTTGCAAAACATCAAAGCGTAGTATCAAAGCGTGCATATCAAAACACAGAGTGAACCAATGCTATTCAAGAAGTGTCTCAGCTGAAAAGCTGACACTGAACCCGCGATTGTTCACTGTCCACTGGATAGCAAAACAGCTTAGCCACTGACATAATGCGAGTCAAAGGGACTTGGACTGTCGCAGATAAGCGGAACCTTTTTAGGCTTTCCTTCTTGCCGTGGGCATCATCTAGCGAGCCCCGTCCCTGAATCTACTCGAGAGTTCTTGGCATGATTGGAACTACAGATTTTGAGGACTCTTTAGCTTGATGGGAACTTGGCATGGAGGAAGTGGTTGGAGAAAAGGAAGAAGGACTTTCAACGCAGAGTTTTGGCCTCCTCTGCAACGTCGATATCATCGCAAAGCAGCCTGGAGTTTCGAAGAGCCCATCGTGCATAGCAATCTTTCTGTTCAGAAAGTTGATATCACAGACATTGACTACCTGTGGTTCCTGTGTGAAAACTGCAGGCACGATGTGTGTTTATATGCAATAGCTTTTATTGAAACCCATGATGGGACGCTAGGTAAAGTAGTGCCTTGGGTCATTATATAGATCGATAGCAGGAGTACAATATGTAGGTGTTTAGAGAACTAGCCAAGCTTAAGAGCAACTACTCGCTCATCCATCTTCTACAATAACAGAAGCTAAGGTCTTAAATACCTATGAACAGGATCTTGTAGTAGACTTATAAGAGTTGGCTTAGATGTCTTTAAAGTGAAATTTAATATGTGATAAGTTTATAGCCTATCCCAATCAGTATGATATCAAATCTGACGTTGAAAGTGCAACAGTCCCTTACTAACGGCGGGCAGACGGATCGTTCCGTCCACTAGCACCCTCGGTGCCGATTTCCGAGAACTACCCTTTTTTGCCATGTCACAATGCAAAATGACGTTCTAGACTATTCAGCCTAGCATATATGCTGTAAGTCACATAATATTTCACATGACACATGAATGGTTAGCTTGAAGATGTTGGAGTTGATATTATGTGTTTTTGATGTATCTATAACGGTCAATATTCTCAACTTAATATGGAACTGCGCGACAATGGGTCGAAGGATAACTGCGATGGCACTGTACTAACGGCGGGCTAATAAACTGTAGATGTAAGATATCTGGTCTTCATGAGACTGTCCTCACAGTCGGATCTGGAATAGGCCGTCTTACAAGGCGGCGCCTCAATCTCTCTCCATCCGAGATATCCGAGCTCTGGCTTCAACTTATAACGGGAACCTCTCCCTGGTAAGGTAAATAGCACTAATCACCTGGAAGTTTCATTGTCTTTACTTTATGTCGTCACTCAAGGTACTGATCTGTGGAGGTGGTTGCGCTGGACCGGCTCTGGCCTTTTGGCTCGCCCGCCTTGGCCATCGAGTAACCATCGTTGAAAGATTCCCAGCCCTACGCGCAACAGGTGCTCAAATTGACTTCCGCGAGCAAGGAATCCAAACTGTCAAGCGTATGGGTCTTGATGATGTGGTCCGTTCGAAATTAGTTGACGAGGCTGGCGTTGGCTTTGTTGACTCTAGCGGAAAGGTCATTGGTACAATTCTCGCCAATACGTCAGGCAAAGGTGCACAATCTGTCACGTCTGAGTATGAAATAATGAGAGGAGATCTTATCAGAATTCTTTACGATGCAACCAAGAACGATGTCGAGTACGTTTTTGGCAAAACGGTTGAGAGTTTTAAGCAGGATGAGAAGAAGATCCTTGCTCATTTCTCAGATGGTACATCAGATACATTCGATATTCTAGTCGGAGCAGATGGCCAAGGTTCAAGGATTCGGAGAGCAATCAACCCTCCAGATACTCCAGATCCGTATCGACAACTCGGCCTTCACATGGCATATTATTTCATTCCAAGGATGGAGGGCGATAACAACATCCGCAGAACATACTCAGCCTCAGAGGGAAGAATGATCTTTCGTCGAACCCACAACTCAACAGAAACCCAAGTCTATCTCATTCTGAAAGACGACTCGCCTGAAACGTCCAGCATTCACAAGGGCACAATCGAACAGCAGAAACAATTCTGGTCGCAAAGGTTCCACAGCGCTGGATGGCAGATCGACCGTTTCTTAGAAGGCATGAAGACTACTGAAAACTTCTACTCCCAAGAAGTAGTCCAAGTCCAGACTGATACCTGGCACAAAGGCCGCGTGGTACTCCTCGGAGACGCAGCTCACTGCCCTTCTCCCTTTAGCGGCATGGGAACTACATCCAGTTTTGTCGGTGCATATGTCTTGGCGGGTGAGATAAGTCGGAATCCAGATAACTTGTCACTGGCGTTTGAAAACTACGACAAAACACTTCGGCCTTTCATTGACGAGGTGCAGAATGTCAAGCTCAATATGATAAAGCTGTTTATACCTGATACACAGTGGGGCGTCACCATTCTTCAGTGGTTTGCTTGGTTGATTTGTCTTTTGCGAATTCCATATTTGGTTTCGAGGTTTTCGAGTGAGGAGAAGGGAGGGTGGCCGTTACCTGACTATCCTGAGCTCAGGGCCAGCAAGGGAGCTCATATGTGATACACGGGAGGCTGAAGAATTTGCACTCCATCTTGTTAATGACTCCTAATGATTGGATATGGCTCATGGTTATGCAACTGATACTTCAGAGACATTAGGTATTTAGTGGTAGATCTTTCATTCAGCAGTCAATTGATCTCATTGATAGTCTATTGAGGAACCTCGACGTCCTTGCTGGTGTCAAGCTCCTCGAATCGTCTCAAGTCCATAGGCTTCTCCAGCAGAGGAATGACGTAAGGGTCGAAAGTCTTCCAGTAAGGGTTCTCGAGGTGATACTGTTGGCTCTGTATCCATAGTCAACATATACTCTAGTGCTATGCTGGATCAAATACTTACGCTCTCCTGCTCGTAGCGCTCAACAATGGTAAAGGCGCGCTTGTCAGAGGTGGACTGCATAACGTGCCACGAGAGGGTCTCCTTGTCCTGGGAGTAGACGCGGCTAGCCTCAATCAACTTGGCGGTGAGCTTCTTGAGGGACTCCTCATCGTCCTTGGCGTAGAGGTGAACAACGATTGTGTAGACCATTTTGATATGAGGGGTTTCGAAATGACGTGTGGATATAGTGTGATGTTGGTGGTTGTTGAGGAGGGGGCGTTGAGGCTATATTGGTTTTATGGTTCTGGCTAGTAGTGGGGATCATGTGATCTCTCCACTGATCGATCCTCTGATGCGCGTTTGCCGCCGTTATAAGTTTATTAAAATACATTTATTCTGATCATGTTTAATATTGATACTTGAGAAAATACAGAATAGTTCAAGAGCATTGGTGCTCGTGTAGTTTGGCGACACGTTACAGTCATCAGTCTAGGGTATGACATTTCTGGTTTGCTTGGGGTAACTGAGTACGTCACAAGGGGAAACCTGGATTCAAGTTATAGCAATAGGATAGAGCAGCTTGCTCAGCAAGAGAGAGGTGAGAAATGACAGGCTGCTTAAGCTTAATTGAGAATGACAGTTGACCCAGGCTGTTGGTGCTCAGGCTGTCACTGTGCCGTTACAGTATTACACTTGCGGAGTGTCTCATCTTGCACCACGTGGAAGTGCTGATCTTGGAGGCGTTTGACTATTCAACTACTGGTACAGCACATCAAATGTGCCGAATATCAACGCCCTGTGCAAGTGTGACCGAGTCCAGTGATATAAAGTCGGCACCCTTTGTCAGGATCGTCATGTCCTGCTGTAAATGTTTTGAAAACTTTGAAGACATAGCTTGACACGCTACATCAATATGTCGTCATCATACATCAGAAGGTTTAGTGACAAATGAAAGAAAAAATCGTTAATTTGCGCCAAAAGATTCTCTGGAACCCGTTTAGAAGTTTCTTTAGCGCAGTAAGGTAGTCTACATGGAACTTATCCCTGTCCGATGGTAGGAGCTTCAAGCCGTCGCCAAGGAAGATCTCTTCATCAAAAGGATCCACAGAAGGCGCCTCACCGAAGAATGACCCACTGGGAGCCTCACGGCAGTTCTCCTTATCAGTGGGTCGGGTGCAGGGACAAGGGATCGTAATTAATTCCGCTTGGCTTCGGTTCGGAGTTGTTTGGCTAGAAAGACCCAGGTTGAAGACTTGTTTTTGTAACAGTTTTGAAGCTATCGATATCGATATCGCTTAGTTCCTCCCGTCATGTTCCAGACAAGAATTAGTGACGTGTGATAGCTTAGCATCCATTCCTTTGGCCTCGTGATATGCCTTCTGCAACTGTTGGCTCATGAGAAAACAAAGGTCCGTCAGACTTTCCTAAACGAAATACCAAGCTCAATGCAAAACAACTTGAATCGAACGATGAAATCCTGTCATCGCCTCACCAAGACCTAAGGATCGCATGCAACTCGCGCGATCCTTGGGCGAGACAAGAGAAGAGGGTCCTGGTCCTAGTCCTATCCTGACCGTCACAGAGCCTCATGACAGATGCACTCAACACCTCGGCACCCAAACAGCCTCAGGACGCGAGTCAGCCCAGGGCATCGGAGTCTTGATATCTACCGAACAGAGAATGGAAAACATCGGTGACGCAAAGGCAAGGCATCATTCCTTTATACACGAGAACTGGTTCCACTGAGGTTATACCACGGGAATTATTCCAGCAGTGTAGAGGATAAAAATTTTAATTTCAGAGCGCTTCAGGCTTCAGCTTCACCACAGATAAGGAGCTAAAGAGGATCAGATCTTCAATTAACGCCGAGATATCGGGCTGAAGACGTCATACCTTCTCGGACCGAGACCCACTCTTCGGCGGACCGGCGCTCCCGGGGGCTCCGCCCGTCTTATTCGATCCTTCTTTAACCCCGAAAAGGGACCGTCAAAAACATCGACATTCCCGTTGAAATGGCCACCGAAAATGCGCTTCTCGATCTTTTTCACTGCTTAGCTTTTTTTTAAAACCTGCCTTTCTAGAAAAGAGGCAAATGTTCTAGTCTATGTTGCCCCTGGGACTAATGCAATTGATCACCAGACAACTGTAATTGTCATCCTTTGTGTCGGAAAACACGAGTCGTAGAATGGAACACCCAAAACCCACACAAGTCTCGGCGGCTTCATGGTCGTATAGTGGACCGGGACATCGCAAAACTCCACACCGTAGATACAACGGCCAAAACATGGACGAAAACGAAGAAGAACGTGCCACGATAAGGCAAGTGGGCAAAAGGGAAGGCAATCGATGTCATCATACTGGGCCAGCAAGAAAGCGAGGTCACCTTATACTCTGGAGTTCCTCTTATATTTCTTATCTCTCTCCCCTTTTGTGAGTCAAGGTCTGCTCTAACAGCACGCTCTCTCCTCCTTTTCCCCATCCTTATCACACCTTCTCCGGATTGCGTGAGATACTACCACCATGTCTAATTATATCCCATCTTTCTCTGCCCCCAACTCGAGGCCGGGCTCCCCTCTCCCCCTCGGATCCCCCTCGGCCTCCAGACCAACCAGCTTCTACGCCAACTCGAGAGCGAACTCGTTTGTGGGAACGAGGAGGAACTCAGCCGTGCCGCCTACGTCGAGGAAGAACTCGGTCGCTGTGCCTTCACGCAAGAACTCTACCGTGGCCCCTTCAAGTCCCGTCAGTGAGGATAAGACCTCTTCGGATCCCGAGTCTACAGATGTCGAAGTCTTGAAGAACGAAAAGGGCGAGCCCCTTGCCGGACGTATCGTCGGTGGTAAATATGTCGACCCTAGCAATGAGTCTATCGACCCAGAGTTTGGTGCTATCAAAACGGTCGACATCGATATGCCTCTTACTTTGACAGAGGTTGTCAATGAGAATGGCAAAGAATACATTGTGCTGGGCTTTGCTTCGGGAGATAAGGAAAACCCTTTCAACTGGAACCCGTGGTACAAGCGATCCATCTCTACTATTCTGAACCTGATGACACTGTTCATCGGTCTTGCGACTACAGCATACAGTTCCGGTATCGCCAGCATGTGTGAAGAACTCGACGCCCCCAATATCAAGGGTCAATTGGGTCTCTTCACCTTCAACATCAGTTGCGCCATCGCGCCCATGGTTCTCGCACCCTTCTGTGAGTTGGTCGGCCGAAAGGTCGTCTATGCCAGCTCATTCCTGTGCTTCTCACTTCTCTTCATCGGTCTCGCCCTTGCCCAGGACATCAACACCATCATTGGCCTCCGACTCCTGCTTGGTCTTTTCGGCTGTGTTGGTACCATTCTTGTCGGAGGTACCTTTGACGACATGTACGAGCCTCACCACCGAAGTCGCCCCATGGCCATGTTCAGTTGGGTCGCCATTTTCGGAACTGTCGCTGCTCCCATCTACGCTGGTTTCATCAACCAGTCCATCGGATGGCGATGGATTGAGGGTATCCAGGGTATCGCCAATGTTCCTCTGCTGCTCGTCATCTTCTTCTACTTCCCCGAGACCCGTGGTGGTGTCGCTCTTCACAAGCGCGCCAAGGCCCTGCGACAAGCGACCGGTGATGAGCGATATGTCTCCGCTGGAGATATTCTGACACCCAGTCTGCAGGCTATGCTTAAGGCCAGTTCCGTCAAGGCTATCCACATGCTCGTAACTGAGCCTGTCGTCTTTGCCTTTGGTCTTTGGATTGCTTTCTGCTGGGCTGTCGTCTTCCTCTTCCTCTCGGTCATTCCCATTACCTTCCAGGAGCACCACGGCTGGGGCGAGGGTGTCTCCGGTCTCCCCTACATCTCGCTCTGCATTGGTACCACCCTTGGCTGGTTGGCTCACCACCTCCAGATGCGCAAGTTTGACCGTCTTGTCGCCGACCCCGATGTCAAGGTCACTCCCGAGGCTCGTCTCTACGGTGCTATGTACGGAGCCATGTTCCTACCTATTGGTCTCTTCATCTACAGCTTCACCCAATACTCGCATGTCTCTTGGGTTGGACCCGCCATCGGTCTTGCTCCCATCGCTTTCGGTATCTACTTTGTGTTCGAGAGTACATACAGTTACACTGCCGACTGCTATGGCGAGAGCTCTTCATCCGCCATTGCTGGACAGGGTCTCATGCGAAACACCCTCGGAGCTGTTACACCTCTGTTCGCCAATGCTTTCTTCCACAATGTCGGAAGTCAATATGCTGGTCTCATTCTCGCCCTGTTCGGTACTATTCTCAGCTTGATTCCTTTCGTCATGTTCAAGTATGGACATAAGCTGAGAGCCCGCAGCAAGTTGGCTATTGAGATGTAAATAAGATGAGCAATATGAGCATAGCAGTGGAAGCAACTGCATGAAGATACACGAATTACATAGACATCTATAGAAACACGATTTAATAATATGATAAGGAATAAAGAAATCGTCATGAACATTTTTTCGCACCCGGATGTCAAGTGAATTTGCACAAGAACGGATGTGGTCAGCGGCACTGTCGCAAAGACTCGATACTGTTGGTTAAAGTGACAGAATAGTTTAACCACTTTATGCCATTTTAGAGTTGCTCTTAGGTTGGTCATTTTCTGTATCCAAAGTTTTAGGTCTTGCTTTTGTACTCCCAGTGCTGCCTCCCATCATCCTAGGCAAGGCAAAGCCTCAGCCTCGGTATAGGCTTTCTTCCTATTCCATAGGTTGCCTCTTCTTTTTGCCAGACCTCTTCTGTCTAGGTCCATTATAGGCGCCTTTTTCGACAATCTTCAGGGAGGGGACTCACTGACTACCGCCAGGGCGGACTTGCAGCGCTCTCAATTTTAGCGCGTGGGTAGAATATAGAGGCAAAACCGGAAGGTGCTTCTAACCACGTCGTTCATGTCACTCACCTTGCTCCTGCTTTGCCTAATCAATGCGTACGTAATTTACACAGCTGTTTTAACTGTGCGTACAGAAGCAGTCATTTCTTCCTCTTTCAACCCTCAACCAATATAACGCAACAAGCCCATCAGTCGACATCTGCAATTATCAGTTTGGTCAATCCAAGAAGACAAGCCAAGTCACTCCATTCATCAACTGCTGGTCCCTCTTTGCTCCACATCGCTAACCAATTTGGCAGATCCCATACAACGCGACACCCGACGTACAACAGCGAAGCCTCCGATCTAGACTGTGTACTACACTCTTGAGGACCTTGATCTTAGCTCTTCACATGGCAAGACCGCCCCGAACCCAATACCAAGGGCCTTAGTCTGGGGTATGCAGCTGTCTATTATCCACATCTGCAAGAAGATAGAGTCGAACTAGCGACAGGGATTAGAGATGGGGAATGGCAAAAATGCGACCGAGGGGAATCGAACCCCTCTCTAACGCTTGGAAGGCGTTAATGCTAACCACTACACCACGGTCGCTGGTGATATAACATGACTTGTGCCGTTGTTGAAAGCGAGGCTTGTACTACGTTATATATATTATGAGACTGGCAAAAGCCCTCATTGCATTATCTCACGCTGCAGAACGACTCTGCTGCTAACGCTCTACTAATCACATTTGTTCTGGAGACTTCACTGAACATGCTGTCAAGTGTTACCCGTATACAGCTCCGTCTGGCATTTACCCGGCTGTTTCAGTTTCATTCTCTGCTCTTTGCATTGGGAACACCAACCTCAGCTGCCAACTGATAGTCCAATGAATTAGAAGAATATATCGTATATGTGCTGATATTAGTAATACTGGGATATATACTCCCTATCTCATAAGACAATCGAGGTTTGAATCTCCCCCTTCCAAGTCACCTATTTGCCATTATCTAAATATTCAACCCAACAAATACCACAAGCACAGCAGCGTACGCCGCGGTACTCGACATGACATCCATTGAACTCTCAAGAAAAGCAGCTGCCATCAAACCAAAGACAGCAACAAACAAAGTGGTAGAAACCAAACCCGTCCAGAGAGTATTATGCAAAACCATCAACCACATCGGCACCATGAGAAAGATGCCACCCACAGCAGCAACGCCAAGTCTTTGGTAGAATCCCTTGTTCCAATTCCGTAGGTAGTTGTCTTTTCTCGTGTCTCTGACCAGGCACGAATCCTCAGGTCTTCTCTGCCAATCCCTAGTGGCGTTGAAGAATGGTTTGTTCTCGAAACTACTCGCGTTCTCTCCGATAATCTCTTTGAGGGCATGTCTTTCCAAGTAATTCTCTCCACTCATATAGAAGGGGTCTTCTGATTGCGAGCTGCATTTCTGCATGTACTCATAGTTTTGGAGGGCTTGGACTACTCAGCCGTGACGTTTCAGCATGTCTTCCTTGTGGCTCAAAGTGGTATCGATCTTACTGTATTCCTTCAGCGTATCCTGCCAACCGTCTGGCTCCTCAGGCTCACATCTTAGAGCAACTGCATGTCTAGCGAGTTTCGATTTAAGCTGTCTTAGATAGATCCGCTGCATCACCGCGAAGTTGACGTGGTAGCTCTGGGGCCATATGTTTAGTCTTTCTCTCGTTGGGTCCTTCTACAGCGCAGGTTAGACATACCTTTCCAAGTTCCTTTGCCTTTTCTTCGTCTTCGATGTTCCGGGTTCTGTTCTCCGAGATATTCGTTATGATGTTATCGACTTCAATGTCTATTATCCAACGGTCATCCTCATCGTCAAAGTCAAGAGCCACGGTTTGGTCCTCGCTCTCTCCAGCTGTTCTCCCCAACTTGCTCTTCTGATAGAACCGCTTCATTGCGGTGACTTTGTTTTACGCCTGCGCAACCAATGAAAGCTCTCAAAACATAAACGGGCTGTGACACTTTTGAATCTGTCAGCGGCTTTCTCAGACTAAATAGTCGAAGCACATACTATGTTGTTTAGTAAAACACATCGCGACTAGCGTTATGCCACTCAGAGCTAGACAATTTAAGTAAACTCTTTACCAAATCACACGGGAGGTGATGATGAAAGCCCGTCGAGGCATTGTCGTCATTTGACCTAGAAAGGGAGAGATTTGCACGGGACAGAAGCGTAACCTGCATAAGCTATGAGCTAGCTGCGATGCATTTCGCGAGGTAATACAAGAACCGGTAACAGATGTAAGCCCAGCTGAAAGCGAGGCTTACGCCACATCATCAGATTTGAACCTTATTATCGATATCTCCATAAAGATAGGTCAATTTTGTATAAATGAGAAAGCCTAGTGACATACATTTGAGATATCGACGCGCCACATCACGAAGCAGAGCTCCGGACTATCTCTCAGCTAAGATCAGAGCGAGAATTACCACCATGCATCTACCAAATGTCACATACTATTAGTTGGAAGTTGCCGACGGGGCGCTGTGAAGGTTTAATGGCTTATAATGACACCGCGACCGAGGATCTGGCAAAGATAATACAGATATAAGAAGGAAGTCCGAGGCAAAAAAAGAAGGGGGATAAGAATACATTGTCATCTCTCGAACCCACCCAGTACTTGCTACTTATCTGCGACTAAGTCACCGTCAAATATCTTCTATATCCTTGTTTATACCTTCTATTGGTCCCTATAATGGCGCCACCACGTTGCATCATTGCGGTCAAACCGCAAACAACATCGTCAGAGATCGAGATCAAGTTTTCGCATAAGAAATACGCGGAACTCTATATCAACTTCCTGGACCGACAGAAAGAGAACGGATCCGGCTTCTCTTTTACCGCTGATCGGCCGAAGCGCACTGTCTCCATACAAACCGAGACGACCTGGTCCTACGAGGGAAATAAATTTGTTTTCAGAGACGAACATGAGGCTGGCCACTGGGCGCACAATGTGGGACTTTGTCAACTGTCAAAGGAATCACGAACAGTCAGCATCCGCAAAGAAGTGCGGCCTGATGAGTTCCAGGATTTACTTGAAATTCCCGACGACGAGTGGGAAGATACATGGGGATCAACCGTTAATGCACGTGTATTGCCAGTATCGATGAAGTTTATTCCTCCCATTAACCGGAGGTGATGGTTCTTCGCCAGAAGCCAAGAACGAAGAACTTACACCTCACCAACAGAAGTCGGGCCATGAGTTTTCATTGTTCGGAGACACGATCTAGGGTTTGCAGGCGGATCTCTGAGTTATTTCAAAGGGCCGTGGTACTAAACTGTACAGCCTTGGTCTCTTCATTGTCTTGTACTATATTGTCCAATTACTTGCGAAACTTGAAGATGGATGAGCGAGCCTTGTGTACCAAAAGGACTTCCTTTCAAGCTTTATGAAGTTTAGTCCTTATTATAGTAGTACATTATCGAAGGACTTAATATACTTGTTCACCCGTTTAAGCGTAATTCTGGGCAACGTCTGAACCTCGCATAACCGTATACAGCTCCACAGTTAAAGATGAGTGCTTGATACTAATTTTGGCTGCTTAATCGCCAAACGCTTTAATATTGAAGCTTCCATTTCCCTGCTACTTAGAAGCCAATACAAGACAAGAACGACTTTAATATCGTGTCAGAACGACACTGTTGTCTTGCTTTAGCCGAGGCTTCCGATACAGCCGACGTACCCGCTCGGGCCGTACCTTCCGACCCTAAACTTCCACTTCATGTGCACTCCCCAGCCTCAAGTTACACTCCTTAATTATTCATCTCCTTCAGTCCCTAGTGACTAAATGTCTTCTACCCAAGGCCGCAAACGCTCCAGGCTGGCGTGTGAGACATGCAGGGACCTAAAACGGAAATGTGACGGCAATCAGCCCTGCGGAGCCTGTGTTCGCTTCGAGTATGACTGCACCTACAAGCAAACCTCTGCCAACAAGAGAAGAAAAACACTCGAACAAGACCAGGAAACTCCTCTTCCCTCGCCTCCGGTACAAGTCGATAAAGATGCTCGAACTCATGTATCGTCGCCGTACCATCTTCAATCTCTAGAGGCAAACTCTGGAGCCGCCTTTTTCAGAAGGTTGGCATTGAGACTGGATCCGAAAAATGCTCCTCGGATGCACACATTCTCTTGGAATGCTTTTCTGGGAGCAAGGAGGACATCACAAGTTCCTGTCTCGAGACCGGTTACAGAAATGCTGTCCCAGGAAGGAATGGAAAGCCTCAGTGAAATCTACTTTGAAAAGCTGGACCCTATTTACGGCTTTATTGATCGTGACTGGATCTCGCGTATCATCCAGAACAGATGGTCTGGCCTCATCTATGATGAATCTGAAGATGCAGTTCTATGTGGTATAGCAGCCATTGCATGTCTATTTTCACAAGTCGAACCACTACCACTGGAACTTGATTTGATAGAAACCGCCAGATTTATCCTCGAGCAGAAGATGTCCGACACTCCATCTGTTGCAGGTGTCACAGGTTGGCTCCTTCGAGTGATATATCTAAGAACCGCGGAGACACCACATACAGCTTGGATGGCTAGTTCTATACTCATGCATATGCTGGAAGCAGCAGGTTTACACTGCGAACCGAGCGAAGAATCCGTTTTCCAAGTAGCGGAAGAAAAAGTTGACTCGGAACTTCGAAGAAGGCTTTTTGCTGTTTCGGTGCATTTGAATATTTGGATTTCCTTCGATATGGGCCGGTCTAGAACAATTCTTTGTAACTCGACTATGGAAATGCCATCGACAAGAGAAGGGGACTACACCCTCGAACTCATGGAGCTTCTACCATACTCGACAGATCTTGATCCACACAAAACCCACGATGCCTCTGAGCTTGAGGCCTCGCTATCAGCAGTCCTCAACCGTGTTCACTCGGTTCCACCCTCTATTATGGCTCAGTGTAACTTGACTCTGTGCCTTTGCCGCCGCCTACAATCGATGAACACGTCTTTCACTGGCAAGACCCTCGACCAGATACTGTCCATCACCCTAAAGGGTATCGAAGCTGCCCAAGCTATCATCGACGCTCGCGCCCCATGGCATCAAATGGCCAACGTTCCCTTCCAAATCATATGCTTGCTATTGGCTATCGATACAAGAGAGTCATTGGCTCAGCTCAAAGACGCGATGCAATGCCTCAACAACATCGCCACCGTGTACAATACCAACGCCACAAAGGAGGCGCTGAATACAGCGTCCTTACTAATCCTGATGCAACAGCGACGCAAGGAAAAATGTGCATCAAATCTGAGGAATATTGTGAAAAGTTTCCCAATTCTTCCTCTCTCAGAGACACATGTTGAGGCTCCGCCGCAGCAGGTAGATGATATGAGGTGGTTCAATAACTTGGCTGGAGAACTGTCGGGCTTCGACTATTCAGACCTGGATCGTTTTCTTTCTCAAAGCATGTTTTAATTCAAAATACAATAATACCATTTAGATTTCTAACTTCATTGTACAAATGAACTCGCATATTCTACTGTCGGCAGATACCTTCTACCTCTTTCGATACCAGATCCTGGACGGTCTGCTACTCCGAATCTTCCTCTGCAACTGAAACACTCCATACATTAGAGCCTCGGCAGTGGGAGGACATCCAGGAACATAAATGTCCACTGGGCAAATACGGTCTACTCCCCGGACAACGCTGTAACTGTAGTAATAGTATCCTCCGCCGTTCGCACAAGATCCCATGCTGATGACCCACCGTGGCTCAGGCATTTGGTCATAGACTTGTCGAAGGGCAGGAGCCATTTTGTTTGTGAGCGTTCCTGCCACAATCATGACGTCTGATTGTCGGGGTGAGGCGCGAAAGATGATTCCAAGACGGTCTTGGTCGTAGCGTGGCATTGAGACGTGCATCATTTCGACACCGCAGCAGGCGAGGGCGAATGATACTGGCCAGAGGGAGCCTGTTCGTGCCCAATTGGCTAGTTTATCGACAGTTGTTCTGTTTTGTGTTTCTGTTAGAACTGGGCAATCCAGAGAAAAAAACATGGTTGAGTACGTACAAGGCATAGTCGACGAGGTTGCTTGGTTTTTCGTCGGCTAAGGAAGCTGGGTGTGTGCGAGGAGGGAGTGCATTTCCGGCACCTGTTGAGACTTTTCTAATCTGGTTCTCACTTCGGTTGACCGGTGGTGTTTGTGCTTGAAAAAGTTTCTGAGGGATGGTCGACGGCGATGTGAGGGCCAGTGGCCGGGTTGCGTCTAGTGGTGTAAGTCGAAGTAGACAGTGCATATTGTGCTTGTCACTCACATTTGGCCAGCTGTAATCGATTCATCTTGATAGTTTTGAAGTAAGAAACACACTCAATTGGCATTTCTCATGAAATCAGAGAAAAGAGGAAAACAAGAGTGGTATCTCGTTAAATATGTCGTTGGGAGGGAGTGTGAACTTCCCCATCGGGAAATAACCACATAGCTCCACTTATCTCCCATCTCTCGGAGAATTCCCACATGCTTCAACCTCTTCCTCTTTTCATCACTTTTAAGGGTCCAGAACAAAATATGCCAGCTCCACAGCAGCCTCCCGAATGTCCAACATGCAGTCAGCCAATCGTATCTTGCCAAAACGAATGCCCCTTCTGTCATAAATCTTTTGGAAGGGCCGACGTCGCCAAACGACATGCTCGATCTTGTCCAGCTCGAAAAGGTCGCGCTTTACCACCGCATGCTAAACGGGGTAGAAAGCTTCGCTCTTGTGACAACTGCGTCAAGGTGAAGCTTTCTTGCAATGCCGAGTTTCCGTGTGCGAGATGCTCAGCTAAACATGTTGCTTGCATCTATGGTGCGTTATGTCATGATCCCTCACATAGAGCTCCTGCCCCCATGGTCAGAGAGCCATCGAAGGATGACCGTCACAGTTTATCGTTTCTGCTACAGGCCAGCGACCCTAGTCATACTTCTATGGATGCAACTGTGGCTGCTGAGCCTGAGAGAACCACAGAGGAACCAGCTTGGAAGCATCAAGAGTCAGGAACCCAGTGGGTTCCAGGCACTGTTGATCCAAAATTCCTGCTTTTGAATTTATCAGATATGCTACTTGACGAGCCTCTGGACTACGAAAGTAACGAAAGCAGCTTTCAATTTCACAGTATATTGAATCCTCCTGCTACTAAGACCAATACTCTCGCAACACGGGTTGCAGCTCTATCAAACAGTCTTCAAGACATGGTCAGCAACAAGCCTCATCTGAAAGAAGGATTAGATAACAGCCTTCAAAGAGGCTTCTTTACCACAGCTCATTTCCAAAACGCCTTTATCATTTTCTTCCGTCGAAGATATTATCACAAGCCTCCAATCCACTGGCCAACTTTCGACCTGGACAAGATAGCATCGCATCTACTACTAGCTGTCATATTGACCGGGACAGCATATCTTCAATACCTCGACCACTCATCTCAGCACTTTCTCACTGCATCTTTACTAGAGCTTGCAGAGAAGTACATATTCAAAGAGCTTAAAAAGCTGGCAGATCAGGACATTACTCCACTTACTTCAAGCCATATGCTCGAGATATGTCAAGCTGCGGTTCTAATGAATAGTCTTGAAGGCAGCGCAAATCACATCGAAGCTCGCCGAAGAATTGCTAGTAAACGGATACCAACGCTACTTGCTGTCTTGAGGAAGACTGGCATGGTGGGCCTCGAGCATGAACCGCATCAACGAGAGATCAGCTGGAACGAGTTTATTCATCGAGAGACTTGCATCAGAGTCGCTTCATGGACATTCACCAATGATTCACTTATGGGTTTGTTTTGCAACCATCCGCCAGCCATGACTGTGAAAGAGATTACTGGGCATTTTCCTTGTCGCAGCGAGTTGTGGGAGGCAGATTCAAGCGCCGCTTTTCAAAGGCATATACACAACATAACAAGATCATATCCATCCAGCTGCCACGAAGCTGTGTCTGGACTACTTGCAGAAGACTGGACATCTTCAAAAAAAGAGTCTTTTGGAAGATTAGACACATCAGATCTATTTTTCATCAACGGAGGTGCGTTTTTCTTTTTCTTCAATAACTTGGCATAAGACTAATTCGTGTTTTAATCAGGTCTTATGCGCCATGTGTTTCACTGCCGTACATCAATGGTAACGCCTGATTATTCATCCATGATCCTACGCGCACTCGATAGATGGGATTCCCTTTGGGTGGATGCTTTTGCGCGGGTGCCCGTGGATGAACGAAGATGGCTTGGAATCGCCAGACATTCTCCTGAAGTGGTAGCTTTGTCGAGACGAATGATTGAGCTTAGCGGGACAGAAGAAGCACAGAAGTCTGCCTATCTACAGTGTGTTGCTACCTACGACACTGCCATCTTTCATGAATTCGTTCAGAAGTATGGACTTCAAGAGTCTGCGGCTTGAAAGAGGCAGCCTAAAGGATCTGCTGTTAGAGAGGATCAATTGAGCTACTTGATCAACATGAAATCTTGTCAATGAAATGGTTTAGTCTGCCTAGTTTTACAACTAATGAAACCCTAGTGATACTTGAAGGATCCAGGGCTGATACCATATAGCCAGCAAGCAAATAACGCTATATCCGCCCAGTTACTGTAGAAGACCGCCACAGATTCAACACTCTTTTCGTATGCCAAGCCTCGGGGCAAAGAACCAACACGGGTGCCTGGTCTTGGCACATGATCGAGGCTAAAGAATCTTCAAAAACTTCGCCCATGCTTCTAGAATGCTGCAAGCACAGCCTCATATATGGTTAGTGACAGATAATCTCGATGTCATTCGGAAGAGGCAATGGCTGTGGCACCGGAGATGCATTAGAGGGGCAAAAAGAGAAAGATGGGATGTTTTTTCATGTCGCCAAGCTGTTTAGAGGCGTATTATTATCGGGGACTTCCTAACAAGATTGGTTTCCCCACGTGGATGATCAATTGCACAGCCTCATCGAACTCGGTTCTGTCTTGCATCTTGTTCTTTTCTTTCTGACTGCGCACTGCTTTAGGCAGCGGAATTTCTATCTCTTCAGCTCTCGTTTACACAATTCTATTCTAAGATCCAGGAACGCAAACACGACATTACAGTCTGTTTAGCTACTGTTAGCTACCAGCCACAGGCGGACTTTGGGCGTATTCGGACGTGGTAGCGAAAGTAGAATCTGCCTCAGTGACAGCCTTACTCCACACTAAAGACAAGGGTTGGATCCAATCAATCGCATTGTTCTGTGCATGTTGCAGTGCTGCAAGCTTAAAGTCGCTAAGCTTATTACGCCCATGGATGCCAAGCAAGGGTCCTTTTATGTCACCGACCCATGTTATGTACGCCCAGGCCCATTGGTCAACCATGTTCTTTTTATCCGTCGTTTGGATAATTCTGATGATCTTGAAGGTTCTCGTTCAATTCAGTAGGGTTCAGGCTGTATGCACTCTAAGTGATGCCTGTAACTCCAAGGTTGAGTTGGGAATTGAACTCTCATTGCCTTCATACTCAACGAAATAGCACGAAAACAGCTTCTCAGTGGCCAATCCGTCTAAGCCACAACGATAGGGCTGCTTGATCACCTCGTGAGATGCAACAATTGCAAATGCCAAAGCACCGATTCGGTCATTGACTAGTTTGCTTTCGGAATGTCCTGTCAGTTGCTGTGCCTCTTTGTCTCTGTCGAGTCTGTCTATTCTGTTCAGCTCGTCAGCGCCAAAAACGCCCGGCCCAGCAGTCTAGTCTACTAATCCAGTTTTTTAATATCAGCCTGTTGTACGTAAAGACACAAATCTCCCAGACGTCTGTTCCATCTCTTCTCTCATCAATTAGATTCAGCTTCATCCTTTCTTGGTAAAACGAATTACCAAAACCGGCCGCTCTCATCCACTGAGTGACCTCATCAACAGCTAAGCCAAGACCTCCCTCGGCCTTGTTGTTAGCGGACGATCACCCAATCCTTCTGGAAGCACAGCGCGGGCTACATCATCATTCACTGTCGCCCCCCTGGAGTCTCAGTCATCATTCAGCGTACTAAAAATCATCATTGATTCGATCCTGTGATCTTTCGTCACAGCCTACTCAACTATTATGTACTACGCACTGATCAATCCCTGTCTCTCCGTCACCAAGACATAACGCCTTGTGGATCCCCCTGCACAAAAAGATCCCCCCGTCATCAATCTTACTTTCCCTCCCCCCATCACCTCGGGTATTAAACCTTGGAACTGCCCACTTTGAATCAAGCCATCCATCCTGTCAAATTACACCAAACTCAAACTCAAGACTTTTTTTTTGCTTCTTGTCACGTTTTGGTTTTAGAATTAAGACTTGATTGATTTCAATTCATATACACGACAACTTTTTGGATCTAGAACGACATACGCATACACTTGCGCGCATACCAATTTAGTCAAGTAACGACCCCCCTTGGCTCTACAAAATGAGACCCGATCTCGCAGTCGTATTATTCACCCTCTTCTCCTCGGCGGTCGCATCGGCCATCGACGGACCCCGTCACATCAAGCGCGTCGAATCCGCACCCAGCGCCGACGAGCACGAGCTGTATAAGCGTCGTGGCGGCGGTGGAGGAGGAGGACGCGGAGGTGGTGGCGGAGGCGGCGGAAGTAGGGGCGGAAGCAGCGGTGGAAGCAGAGGTGGGAGCTCCAGCAGCGGCAGCCGTGGCTCAAGCAGCGGCGGCAGTCGCTCCAGCGGTGGTAGTTCATCAGGCTCATCTCGTTCAGGTTCAGGCGGTGGTGGCTCAACCGGTCGCGGTCCCCAGCCCAGCTACGCCGGCAATCGATACGCAGGCGGCGCTTCGAGGCCCTACACGGCCGGTGGCAGGAGTCCTAGCGGCATCAGACCCGCCTTCTTAGGTGCTGGTGTTGCTGCCCTTGCCTTCTGGCCCGGTGTTTGGCTCTACGGCGCATACATGTACCATTACCCCAACTCGTACCGGTACTATAACGAGACAAGCGAGGAGGAAGAGGAGCGCCCTATTCTTTGCGCCTGCTCAGCAGAGGCGTCGTGCGGCTGCGACCAGGACGACAATACGAATAACACTGCACTCTACGATGAACTTATCGGAAACGGAAGCTACGAACATCTGAACAAGTCAATTGTTGATGTCGCCGAGGTCAACGGCACTACGACTATCCTCATCAACGGAACTCTGCCCGAAGACACTGCCCTTCCCGAGGAGGACAGTGCTGCTGCCCGAGCCATGATCGAGGCCATGGGCTACTGGCCGGCTGCAGCAGCAGTCCTAGCAGCCGTCCTCATCGCCTAATAATTTTCTGACGGCGATTCTTTGTGTATATCCTTCTTGTATGCTTACGATTTTACATGTTTACGACTTGTTTGGGGTATACCAGCTAAGCTGGTGAAGATAATGAGTTTAACTTATGGTATCTACGGAGTTTTTTTCTTATGGTGGATTGATACCCGTTGGAAACTGGGTGGACTTTTTGTGTATTTTTTCAGTTTTTCTAGAGGGCGGCTTATAAAAGATGTTGCTCATTCTATCATTGCGATCCATATCATGCTGTACACACATATACTGTCTCACTACATGCATCTGGTCTGACTACCTGGGATGCCGATTAGAAATAAAACTGGTTACAATGTTCAATTCTGCGGTCAATGTCTTGTAATTGTGATTTGATGTGCTACGCCTCACTCCCATTTTACCTCCAATGGCAGCTCATATCTGGTTACAATTATCATGCAATATTGCGGCCCAAGCTAGCCAACACCATCACAATGTCTGTATGGTGCCACGATGTTAATCGAAAGTGATAATGAAACCATTAAACTCTCCTTCCCGAGTTACCGTAACAATTGTTGTGATATAGAAGTTGGGGGCCAAAAATGTGTTTGTGGAGGAATACTGATCGCTGCAAGGACGCACCCAATTAGGAATTAGCTGTATGTTTGCATATCCTGCGTCATTCAGCGTTTTCATCTACTGGAAACTGTTGATTCTAGTTATATCATACCCTGGCCCTGCATGTTTCCTTGTTGCATCCATGGTTATCGCAATGCTGACTTGTTTTGTTTAGGGTCGCTTCATCACCACCACTTCTAGAAAGGATTGACTTGAACAAACAAGACACAGATAATGCAGGACTTAGAAACTCTCAAGCATTTAAGCATTGCGGTGAGGTAATCTTACACAATTACACATACGTACTGGAATCTGTCTGCCAAGTTTTGAGGCTGATAGAAACATCGCCTATTGTCAATTCAGGTGGAGTCGTACAAACCGGTCAACATGCATACACTTGCTGCTCAATATGTCTATCGCGTGCAAGTAATGGCACATCGGTGAATCTGTCCCTGCCAAGTTATGGGCCAAGGTTAAGTTATGGAAAGTTCAAGATAGAGGTTGGCAGTCACCATGTAAGTCGCCTCGCCAAGGTTGGCAGTGATGCTTTACATGAATACGAGATGCTGATATCAAGAACTCAACTGTTATGTCTCGCAATTATATACATTGAAGTCTAATGAAGAAGCTCTATGCTCTATCCCAACCTCGTACAATTACATTTTCACCAACCCAACCTCTAACCAACTACTCCTTACCCTTCTTATTCTTGGGCACCCTCACCACCCAATAAATCCCAAACGCCGCCGCAATGTTAAACGCACAATAAACCCACAAAAGACCAAAGTCCCTCCAGCGATTGTCGTAGCTCATACTCTTACTCTCAAGGAACCGGTTGGTACCGGAGATCGTGCAGTACTGGCACTCGCTCGCAGCATTGTTGACGATGTACCCGCCCACATCAGACAGATAGGTCTTCATGTAGTCACCACACGTTGTGCCGTTGGGAGCGTTAAATGTGATGAGTTCGTTGGGTTCGCATCCTGCGTTCGCGTTGGCCATTGATGTACCCATCAAACCTTCGACAACGTAGGTAAAAGGTGAGGCGCGGTTCATGAAGATCCAGAAGCCGGGAAGTTCTTCTGGTGTTGCGAGGATACTAGTATAAGAGTTAGTTATGACGGTCATTTGGTGGTGAAGAGAGAGTGTGACTTACCCGCAGAAAGAGAACATCATGATCATGATCAAAGTGACGAGTCCTCCAGCAACTTCTGCCGTCTCAAAACCCGCAATGATCATATGCGCAAACGTACTAGTGAACATAAAGAACATCCACACAAAGAGAAAAACAGTCGCGTTGCGAGAGTTTGCCGTATCAGTTGCATAACCATTGCGATACATTCCAGTAGGAAAGTACCAGCAGATGAACGAAAGCACAGCCATGAGCTATTCCACTGTCAGGAAATTTGTCTTGTAGTTATCAGGATTGGTTCTTACCGAGTTCCATACTGCTTCAACCAAGATCGTCGCAAACATGAATGCCTTCCAAGAGTACGTTTTCGATGGGCGCTCGCGGGCTTCGTACATGGTGCGCTGAGCAACGTAGTCTGGTAGCATTTGCTGAACGACTTGGGTAAAGATGGTGAGGAAGATGAGAACGCCGAACATCTGGTTCTGAAGACCTCGCTCAGTGTTCTCTCCGTTCAGAAACGAAAGTCCGATGAAGAGTGACTGTTCTCTATGTTAGTATATACTCCAATCCATGTGCTAAGGGATACTTACTGCACCGGCAGACAGGATAACCTTAGAGTAGATGTACCCAGGACTTCTCCAGTACTGCTGAAATAGCCGCTTGGTGACCTGAGAGTACTGCACGTAAGATGTAGCAGCAAACTCATTGTACTCCGTGCCGTCGTTCTGCTCAACGTGAGAGTTTCCGTCTGCTGCCAGTCCCTCAAGCTCTTGCTGAACAAGCTCGTGTTCTCGAGAACTTCTCCAGACCTCAGGCCAGTCAACCTCTGTGTGGGCACCAGGGGCAGCACCAATAACCTCGAGCATGTACTCAGCAGGGTTGACTCCCGCTGGACACTTGGGACCGCCATTACGAACAAAGTAATCCACCAGAACCTTGGAGTTCTTGCCAATGTCGCCAAAGTAGATGGTCTTGCCCCGAGATAATAGGAGAAGACGATCAAAGCGCTGGAATAGCATGGCAGAAGGTTGATGAATAGTGCAGAGAATAGCCTGTCCGTTGTTAGTGAGCTTTTGCATCAAGTTGCAGATAGACCAAGACGTCTGACTGTCGAGTCCAGACGTAGGCTCATCCAAGAACAACAACAATTGTGGTCGCGCAGCCAATTCAACGCCGATAGTAAGCCGTTTTCGTTGCTCCACGTTGAGTCCCTCGCCTGGCACACCGATAATAGCATCAGAGTATTCTTGCATGTCAAGAAGACTGATCACAGTGTCCACATAGTCGAGCTTCTCCTGGCGAGTGTATTTGGCTGGCTGTCGAAGAAGAGCACTAAAGTTCAGGGCTTCGCGAACTGTTTGCGTGTGGACATGCAAGTCTTGCTGTTGAACATAGCCTGTTTTTCGTTGGAAGGATTCGTCGCGTAGTTTTCCGTCAACAAGCATCTCGCCTGTCACAACGCCCATAGTGACTCGACTCGCGAGGACATCCAGCAAAGTTGTCTTACCGGCACCCGAAGATCCCTATAACAAAGGTCAGTGACTGCAAACCTCGAGACGGTTTGATGACTTACCATTAGCGCAGTGAGAGTTCCTGGTTTCACCCAACCATCAACATGGTCCAAGATTCGACGCGTCTCTCCCTTAATCTTGACATCATAACAAACATTCTTCCAGTGGAACACAGAAGTCTGCTCCTCCACATCCGTAACCTCCTCAGTAGCTTCGTTGCCACTTACGAGCTGCGTACCACCAACACTGACTGCTTCCTCGTCACTAGAGACCTTTCCAGCGTGCTTCTTCATCTCCTTGCGAGTAAATACAAGGACTTCACCCTTGGAACGCTCAGAGGTGACGGTCTCGGTAGCGATCAAGTGCAAACCCATAAACAGAACCGTGAAAGAAACGACAACTGCAAAGTTGCGCCACTTGTGGGAGTCGAGGTAGCCGTACACGGAAGAAAGGTAGGCAGATCCTCGAACAAAGTCCTCTCCTGGGACGGAGCCTTGGGCTGCACAAGCTTGCGAGAACGATGAGATGTCAGAGTACTCAGGGCCACTGGGTACAAAGTTGGAGCACGGGTAGTTTCTCCCTCCAAACTCGTTGATAAAGAGACTTTCCAGGCCATAGTAGGTCGGATTAATCCAGCGAATCCATCCGATCCAAGCTGGCATATACTGTGGTGGAATAGCATAGCCGGTATAAAGAGCAATGACGAGGAGCATGATAGAGGCACGAGCCAGTGCCGCGGCGATGGTCTTGGTGAGGGATGCGATGAGTCTGAAAACCATTGAGAAACTCATCGTCGTCGCAAAAGAGATCAAAAGGAAGAAGAAGAAGTGCCCGGCGTCTTGGCGAAGATTGCCCATAAAGTACATGGTAGTGTTCATCATGATAGTGTTGAAGATCTTGTAAGGCAGATCGACCAGCATAGAAGAAAGAGCCTCTGCACTCGGGTGATACAGGGCATAGCGAGCGTGTTTTTCGACAATGTTGCGCTTGGCGTAGAGTGTCATGATTTCCAAGATGTTGTTGTAAGCGTTCATTAAAAGCATAAAGAAGATCAGCAAGCCACGCTTCATAAGCGCATCCGTGTTCTCGGGCAGGTTGTAGAAGATGCTTCCGATGACAAGAGCCTCGACAAGATTGCACAGCAAAAGAGTAACCGTCACGCTGGGGTCGGCTTTGAGCATGACCCAGCTTCGTCCGAGGGTGAGTCTCATCTGCTCCATGTACGACAAAGTAAACGGAGACTTGATGCGCTGAGTCTTGGACTGATCTCTCTTCCTGGAATCGATAAACTTCTCGTAGTGTTCGCCGCCAAAGGGATGTCGTTCGAGGTACTCGTCCATTTCGGCTAGTAGATGTTGACGGTGGATGCTGTCTTTCCAAGCTTGTGCGAACTCGTCTGGTGATCGGGGGGCTTTGCCTTCGAAACCTGCCCGGATGATTCGTTCTTGGTGACTTGTCATCGAGGTGAGGAAATCGGCTGTGGTTTGCTGTTCGGGACAGATGAAACCCAGTCCTTCAAAGTAGGCCTTTGCCTCGCCTGTTCTGCCAAAGAAGATTTGTCTTCCCTGGTAAAGCACAAGTACTTTGTCGAAGACCTAGCAATAGTTAGTCAAAGTTCATTCCTCATCTTCGTGATACTAACCTCATAAGCATCCTGAGACGCCTGGTAAATAGCAACAGCAGAAGTACAACCCATCACATCAGCCTGCGTCCTCAGAGTCCGACAAAACTCCAACGCATTAGCACTGTCGAGACCTCTCGTGCTATTATCCCAGCATTGAAGTGGCGAATAGCTCAAAGATGCCTCGGCAATGGTCACACGCTTCCTCTCACCTCCACTAACACCTCTCACAAAGTCATCACCAACGCGAGTATTCTTGGTATGAGAGATACCAAACATGGCCATTGTGACGTCACGTAGATGTTCCGCATATTCATGTCGACTGATGCCTTTGGGAATATTCTTTGGACAGCGCGCACGTGCAGCGAAGTAGAGTGTGTCGCCAACTGTCAGATGCGCAAAGTGATGGTCGACTTCGGCTGTATAAATCGCCTCACCTCTGAAGGCCGTTCGAATTTCTTCGGGACGAATACCAGAGTAGTTGATTTCAGAGCCGTTGTCGATGTGAAAGCCATGCGTGTCTCCAGCAATAGTCTTGAGAAAGGTTGAACAACCCGAACCAGGAGGACCAAGCACAGCCAGCATCTCACCACTGTGCACAACACCCTCGAGGTTCTGCAAGATATCAACTCGTCTTTGCTTATCGTGAAGCAGTTTCTTAGCCATAGCCCCAGCTTCGAGAAAGACATTGCCGACGCTCTTCTGGAAATCGGTATCTGAACCGAAACCAAAGACGTTCAAGTTCCGAAAGGCAACACCAGTTGTGCGTGGAGGGTTACCTTCAGAAGTGTCGGTCCGCAACTCGTAGAATGCCTTTGCCCACTTCTTGGCGTTGAAGGTTGGGCTGCTCGGGTTCAAAGGTCCCTCCGCTTGGGGAAACAGAGTTCCTGGTGCTGCAGTCGACTTTTTTGTGAGTTGGCGAGCAAGTTGCATCACATCTTCTGTATGTAGATCTGCCTCGTCTTCACTCATGGGAATCTCGGTGTTTCCATCGATGTTCTTCTCGGTATAAACATTGGTAGAGCATGTTGAACCGTTGGCGTTGTGGTAGAATGGCTTGGGAGTACCAGCCCCAGAGCTGAACTGGGAGCTGGAAGTCATCATATAATGTTAAAGATGCGGATCAAGCGATCCCAGTTAGCGGTATTGTTTGCTTATGAGAAGAAAGATAAATTAGGAATCGGCGTAATAAAGCCTCGAGAAAGAATGTCTTCAAGTCAATGGTATGAAGAACACAGGTAGCTTCAACTCTCAATCTAGAGGTCCAAGACTGAAGTATTTATTACGAATCCGAGCCCAAGAACAAAGAAAAGTTCTACATGCATATATCTAGTTCAGCCCCATGCTGTCTGGGCATTTCCACTCTTTTGACTTACACAGCCAACTAGTCGAAATGGATTGTGGACCGTTGAAGCTATTCGGACTTTCAACCCCCGAATTTCCTGGTGTATGTTCTATTCCAGGCTCGGACTTTCGGACTTTTTTTCTCTTAAAACTACCACAATAGGTAAGTGGCGTCGCCTAGATCCATTGAGTCTAATCCCCAAAAACCTGGACAATGTCAGCGCGAAGACCCCGTTCCTGCATTTCCATTACTGTACCCCTGTGGCTGGAGCACGGCCTTTGAATTGTCGTATTGTTCTTCTCGAAGCTTGGTTCAACGGTACCTATTCATCTCTAGTTTCCCCATACATCATTGACGTTGACTGCGGGGGTAGATAACACCGAATCTCCGCTCCCAGTCTCCCTCATTGCCATCACTACTATTGCTGTACTTCCTCGGATCGTTGTCGGACTTTTCTTGTCTTTTGATCTTTGAGGCTCCGCGCCATTATGTCGAGCGCCGCTGGAAACGGCTCGGATCAACTAAACCGTCTCTCTGTGAGCTTGCGCCTTCTCTCCTCTCTTGGTTAAACTTCAAAGATGCATCTTCCTAACTTGGCTCTAAGTGCGCAAGATGCAAAGAACGCAAAGTCCGGTGCAATCGTGTTATGCCACAATGCGCTCGGTGTAAGAATCAGGACCTGGAATGCGTGTATCCTGTTCGGGCCAAGAGGAGGTCTGCACGACCAGTGATCGACCTAGCCCTGTAAGTATCTCTCTATCATCCACTGAGAATTGACAATTGACTGTTGCATCCCTCAGATCATCAGACAGTTCAAATGCTGCTCTTAATACCATCCTTGATCGCTTGCAACGTCTCGAGGCGCGAACTGTTGCTGGTGCCTCACAAGCCAATGGCCATATCCCAACTCCCTCTGTTGGTGGCTCTGAAGCCTCTTCATCACCAGTCGCTTTCGGCACCACCAGCGGCCATGGGTCCAGCACATTGACACCTCACAATGTTAGTCGTGAGATGGACGCTATGACTGTCTTGAAGGATGCTGTCGATCATGTCCAGGAACTGAGAAAACGTTCTTTTGGTACGAGCGTCATAACCGCCTCGATAGACATTCCCACGGATCTGGCCAAGACCTGGGTCGCAAGTACGTGCCTTCTATTCCAATCATTTCTCATCCCGTCGTCTAACTGTCCAAAGACTTCTTCCAGTATATGCCTGCCTGTATGTTTGTTAGCTTCGTCGACAGGCGTGTCCTCGAACTGCTGCCCGACATCATCACTCTGCCGCATATCCATGTTGATCCAGTCATGCTTGTAATATACTACAGTATAATGTATCATGGATGCAGTCTGAAAGCAAGCAACACAGCCTCACATGACAGCCTTGCTTATATGAACGCGAGTTACCTTGGGTGTCTCCGCGCGGTGCCGAATTGGGAACGAGAAGCATCAGGAACCATGACAGATTTAATAGCCGCGCTCTACACAGTAAGTCTATATCCCAACTTTAAACCACCTTCTCACACCTCTACCTTGCAGAGTCGCGTAGCTGCTGAGTTCTTCGACTACGATCTCGCATGGAAGTCATTCAAGTATGCATGCGAATACTGCCAGGTTCTTAACCTACATAAGCTAGACTCGGACGAGTCAGACTCTTTCTTCAGCGAAGCCACATGCGACAATGAGAGGAGAGGATTCTGGGAGGTTATCCAGATTGACCTCTTTTACCGACTCATTCTCAACACGCCTCCAGCCATCACCAACAACCCATGGAAAGTTAACCTGCCATGGTTGGATCTCGATTCGGGAGCTGTTCCACAGGGCATGCAAACTATTGCATTTCTGGCAAGTTCCCGAGTCAGTCTTGTCATTGCTCGGTTTTTTGCTATGCTGGACGACCCAACGAACGCTACAAAGACTGAAATCGTGGCCAAGACTGAGGATCTTTGTCGTGAGATGCAGCAGATTTTTGCCGAGTGGCAGCTGGTAAGACACATCATCATGCGATTAAAGATGCCCACTAACGTTATAATAGAATGAATGGTTGGAAGCTGCTCAAGACAACGAACAGGACATTTGGGTAGTGGCCGATGTCATATTGACAGGCTACACCTCCATCATCTTTATGTTTCGCAAGATGGCCCTTCTCAACTCCAACTCTCCCAGGCCACCGACAACCGATTTAGATATCCCCGATTCTCCCATCGTCGAGGACGCTGCCCGACGTCTCATCGCCGCTCTCAACCGTTTGCTTGTCATCTACCCCTACGGAGTCACAATGACAGCGTTGTTTGGCGCATATCGATGTTTCGTCGCTTTCGCTTATCTGGCTAACACCATACTACGGGCAGAAGATCCTCGGCTGTATATGGCAGATATTAAAGCGCTCGAGCGGTTGAGCGATCAGTCAACTGAGCTTTGCAGAGGTCATAGGGATGTTGTGCCGTTAGTGAAGGCGATGCAGAGTATTACGGAGGAGATACGCAAGAAGCTGTAGAAACGTTTTTCGAGATAATCATCTTGACCCTTTCACCTATGTACATCACTACAACAAAAATTTTAATATCTCAAAAGTGGAAATAGTTTTGAAGAAGCTATGGAGATAAAGATAGATCAAGCCCATGATAACAATATACCAAGCCTAGTCATTCCAACCTCCTCTAGCCATGACGAATAAGTTCAACCCAGATACTTGTTGCGTGAGCTGCACTACAAAGGTTTACCAGGGAAATCACCTCTGCCAGCATGATCCTTGGCTAGTTGATAAACCTTTGACTCAAAGTCCTTCCATTGAATAGTCGGCCCATTGGCATAAAAGCTCTCAAGCCCTGTATGCTGGTGACATACTCTGTCCTGACGATAAAGCCATGCCTCGCGGACTTGCTGGATCTCGTTACAGTTGGCAGTCTGCTTGAGGCGGTGTTGATGGCAGTGTTCTTTGAGGCCCAGGGTGACACAATTGCATTTGAAGAGGAATACATCCCATTTACACATGACGGCGGTTGTTTGTTTCGGTACGTGATAGAAGTGAAGAATCTTGATGAACTGTTTGGGTATCTGGGGGGGTTGAGCTAAGTTTGATAGAGAGTTAGATTTGGTAATTTGTATGTTGGAATGGGAATCTGATATGGATTGATCCAGTCCTCTTTATACTCCGTACAGTTTCTTGGGTTATCTTGCTTGTTACAAGTTTCTTCCTGTGCTGAACATTGTACGATATTTCGGTTTGCTACTGGGCACGAGGAAGATATACAAATTGGTCACCTTTGGCTGCAAACTCTAGTCTCTTGAGAATTTTGTTCTATCAAAAAAACTCCATAGAGCTCTTCGTGACATTTGATTGGTGTTTCATCTCTTGGATGTTTGGCTGTTCAATATCACGATGCGTAATGTGTTCCTCTAAGAGACTTCACTGCAGCCAGAATGGATCATTCGGGCCACAACTACTTCACGACTTAGGTCCTGCTACAACAGAACCGTCAAGTTGTTTGCCGTTTGCCTCATTTTCCAACTTGAACCAGACTGCCCTACAATAAGTCAACAGGTTTCGTGGTTCCATCTCATGATGGACTTAGAGTTAGCCACCCGTGGATATGTCTAGACTTTGGTATCACCTCAGACACAAAAAAGGGTTCAAGTCAATATTGAGACATCCAGAAACTTGAGACGTTGCTTTTCTGCAAAACCCGAGATATGTGAATATTTTACCACACAAACTGCATAAGGAAAATACATGTATCTTAGTACTGAGTACGCAATGCAAACCAGCAGTTAGATTACCCTGTGCTCAACGTCCATCATTTATTGGATGGTAATCCTCCAAACCGCTTACCCGCAACATCCGTTTCTTTGTAATTGAGTTTAACTCCAGGGATCAGATGTCGGTCATTATGCCAGTTAACTAAAGACTAAAAAATTAATTCAAAAAGTGTTGCCATCTGTAAATAGATACCTTAGATGACAACGTAAACCTTCATGTGGTGTCCCCACTTGCAAGCCATGGAACGAGTGATAGCCTCCCTATTTGAACTTTTTCAGGGGCTTCCCCTTGAGCTTTACCCCCTGCAGCCAAGCTAAGCTAGCCCAGCCCGCCCACCTTCACCCATCCATGCCTCGGATCGGGGGAATGGTCCCTTTTTCTCAACACCACCACCACCCCACGAAAGGCGAAGGCCACGACATCTTCATTTTCTTACAGCATCTTCCTTCTTGACGCTCTTTTTTCTTTTTGTGTGCCTACTCAATCATCTTGCTTCGCTTCAATCCTTCGTCCTCTATTCTACTTCAACCCCGCCATGACCTGAGCAGTTCGTCGCATTGATCCCCCCAGAATCACCGCCATCATGGGTGCCCTAGCTTTCTTGAGCAAGCTCTACGACCATGACACCCTCGACACCCGTTTTACCACGTCCTCTTCCACTCCGTACCAGAACGTTATCGACGCTCGATTAGATCCCAGTATAAAGAAGGATTCTGCAGCCAAAGAGAAGAGCCGAGCGCAACCGTCGAAATGGAACACCCCCGAGTTCTACCTCTACTACATTGTCTTTGCCTTTGTCATCCCGTACATGTTCTGGATCACATATGATGTTTCGCGAGGTATGGCGCTCGCTCCTCCGCATATTGCGACACAGTAGCTAATCTACAGCAGAAACCGATCCTCGATATCCCAAGTTTAAGAAATGGCTATCTCCTGGCTGGATTCCAGGACGCCAGATCGACATTTCCGATTCGCAATACGGGAGCTTTCGCGAGAACATGCCTTATATGGGCTCCCTTCTTCTCTTCCACCCGCTGCTGAGGAAAGCTTGGAACAAGTTTCACCCAATTCCCGAGAGAAGCCAGGGAGGACGTCACCGACTCGACCAACGAGCATCCTTCGATTTCCTGTTCGCATTCATATTCTTGTTCGCTCTGCACGGTCTCTCGGCATTCAAGATCTTTTTCATCCTCTGGCTCAATTTCCAGCTGGCGACTAAGCTTCCGCGACGATATGTTCCCGCTGCTACTTGGATCTTCAACATTGCGATCTTGTTTGCCAACGAATTGACCGAAGGATGGAGATTCCGTGTCCTGTTTAGCTACATCTCGCCCCCAGTCATGGGCTTGTATAAGAACAAGATGAGGCTACTAAACTCGGACCTGATGAATTTTGGAGCTAGGATGGATGGCACTTTCCAGGGCATCCTGGCACGATGGGAAGTTCTCTTCAATATCACAATTTTGCGTCTCGTTAGTTTCAACTTGGACTATTACTGGAGCATCGACCGTGGTAACTCTAATGCGCTCGAGGTAAGTCATTTTCATTGTTTTAGGAGTTGGGAATTATTTCTGATCATGCTCTGATGCTTAAAGAAGAAGCAACTGGACCCAGCAAATCTCTCCGAGAGAGACCGTGTCAGCATACCCGCTGAACCTCGAGACTTCAGCTTCCGCAATTACGTGGGATATGCCATTTATGCGCCCCTTTACCTGACCGGACCTATTGTCACGTTCAACGACTACATCTCGCAATCAAAGTACCGAGCTGCCAGCATTGAGACAAACCGGACTATTCGCTACGGTGTTCGTTTCCTCTTGGTGTTATTGTCTATGGAGGTGATTCTGCACTACGACTGGGTGGGCGCAATCAGCAAGGGAAAACCTGATTGGAGTTCTTACACGGCGGCACAACTTTCTATGCTGTCATTCATGAACCTCCATATCATCTGGCTCAAGCTCCTGCTCCCCTGGCGAATGTTTCGACTTTGGTCATTGGTTGATGGAATTGACCCGCCTGAAAACATGGTTCGTTGTGTAAGCAACAACTATAGCACGCAGCTCTTCTGGCGGGCATGGCACCGCTCGTACAACCGATGGCTGATCAGGTACATTTATGTGCCCCTTGGCGGTTCATCGTTCCGCAACTGGCGAACCACTGCGCGATCTATAGTGACATTCCTCATGGTGTTTACGTTTGTGGCACTGTGGCACGACATCCAGCTGCGTCTGCTGATTTGGGGCTGGTTGATTGTGTTGTTCATGGTACCTGAATGGACTGCTGCCGCCCTGTTTCCCAAGAGCAAGTGGGAGGACCGACCGACAGCGTACCGTATGTTGTGCTGTGTCGGGAGCGTGGGTAACGTTCTCATGATGATTTCCGCCAATTTGGTTGGCTTTGCTGTAGGTCTAGATGGATTGCAGAGCATCATCCAGAGCATATTGCATGACTGGTCAGGTACGTTTCGATCACGAAGAGCCACTGTGAGAGGATATTGCTAACATTAACAGGCCTCATCTTCCTTGTTACAGCCTGCTCTTGTCTATTTGTTGGTATTCAAGTCATGTTTGAGATTCGTGAATCTGAGAAGCGACGTGGGATTTTGGTCAAATGCTAAAAGGGGGTGGTATGGCAGTATTACAGCTGCCGCCGCTACAAGCGGGAATTGTACATATATTTTATACTGTTACAAGGATAAAAGTTTTAGATCATCATTTGCATGGTCATGTAGCATGAAACGTTAAGCTCGACATTTGCGAAGTGAGGTATTGTTGCTTGCAGGCTTTGTACCCCTAAAAGATCGTTTCTTCCATTAGTGATTAAATTTTACTTGTCCTCCTCTCAAAAAGGGTATCTCTCAAGATCGTTCCAGCATAACAGAAAATGCCCCGTCACTACGCCCCATGCATTACACTTCAGCACATCCCCATTACCGCCGATTACAAGATATGACTTTAGTAAACCCTGTCCTGGGTCTCGGGCTGGTGTCCAATAGAGTGCTTGTTACCGGATGAAGCCAACTCGACATCATTAGTGTCCGCAGGCTGGCTAGCAAACTTGCCGTCCATACCGAGCTTCGTCTCCGTCAGCCAGCGGCGGACCCAGATGATACACCAGACGATGCAGAAGATAATGACAATTCCAACTGCTATGCCGAGAATGTATCCCGCAACAATGCCTCGTCCGCCAACATCCTGGTAGTCGAGGAAGTTATAGACATAGAATCCTTGCGTCGCATGCGTGAGATAGGCCAAAGCGAGGTAGAGGGCAAGGATGAAGATCAACCACGGGATATGCACCCACTGCGGAGGGTTCGTTCGAGGAATAATGATTTCGAAAAGGGCGAATAGACTGTTCAACCCGTGCTGGCTGATATTGCTCCAGGCGTTGAACTCAATTGGGAACCAAGGCCCCTTGTACAAAACAACCCAGTATACAATCGTGACGAGGAACGGATACGTGACGATGGTCGAGTAGAAGAGCGCATGGAGCGCCTGCAATGGTCGCGGAAAGCTATCGAGCAGCGATCGGCCCCGGATCGCATAGGTGAGAGTATGCAGCGCCGCGACGGCGAAATAGAATGCGATGCCCCAGTATGTTAGGATGGTGAAGTAGCTAAACGACCTGCCCACGTCCCTGCAACCACCGAGATCGTCGTGCGTGCATGTCCAGCCGATGATGAAGAAGCGCGTGACGAAAGCGTATACGCTGATGAGGGCGCGAGCAGCGAAGAGAAGCCAGGGATTCAAGAGCCAGCTCGTCTCGAAACGGTTCGATGGATCCCAGAGGTCGTGGCCGAGCCTAAAGGGGTTTTTCGGAGCCATATTTTGCGTTGCGTTCAACGGCGTTGTATCGTTCTTCGAATAAGTGGAAATGAGGGGATCGAGTTGGACGGGATATGATACGTAAAAAAAAAAAAAAAAAAAAAAAAACAGAGATATGTTGGTTCCCAAGATCTTTGTCAGAACAGCAGGGCCCTGTTCTATTGCATTGGGACCCTGTTGCTTTCTCCTCAGCTGTTGAGTCGGCGAAAGAGCTGGCGCGATAGGTAGTCTTCCCAACGACGTGGCTGAGAGGATGGACGTTTTACCTGATTGGGCAGTTTCGCCATAGAAAGCTTCTACTTCAAATTAAATTAAGGGCAACAGTTTCTGAGAGCACCGGTCTGAGATTGTGTTTGACTTTTATTCTTCTTGATCAATTGACCTTATAATACCTTCTATTTCAATATTTTGTACTCGTTCGACTTGATGACAGCATGACTTACATGGCGCAGCCCTAAGTCTTGTGGCTTCGAGGCTTGGCTCACGCGATATTTGTTAGTGATGGAAGTAAGCAGAAGAATAAGTTGTGACCAAAATAGTTCAACGTTGTCTTCTTTCCATGAATGGAATATCTCATCTTACTCGGTACTTCTGGGCCCTGAAGGATGCCTGGCACCTCCACTTCTCGACGGATACTTTGGTGATGGGACGATAGATCGAGTATTTGGAAATTTCATGCATGGAATTGTGTGTGGTAGCTGACTGTTAGATCAAATTCTAAGTTCTGATAGCTTGTTGGCCAAGATATCCAAGTACGACGCTGCCTGAGCGGAAGCAGCCGTACCCAGGATCATGGTCCCTAATAGTAAGTCTTCTGACAACGGACAGTGCTTTAGCGCCTGCAACTGAACTCTATTGCACTGCCGAAGAGAAGACAAGAGGTGGTGGTAGTGGGTGAAGAGATAATCTTGACACGAGCCCACGAGGGTCAATCCCTGATCCTGAACACTGAGTGACCTGTCCTTGAGCTTTAGGATATTAATGGATATCGCCGCTGCAGAGGGAGGTTAAAGGGAATGTCGGTCAACGATAATACCTGACGTTTAAGTGCAAGTTTGACATTGATGAGTGGGACGGGACAGTAATTCCCGAAAGTCCACAGCTGCTAACTTTAGATTGTATATCCATTATGTATGGACCCAGCCCAACTGTGGTGTCTCAGCTTGTCTTAGACATTGACCATCTCAGCATTCCTCTAGCTACAACAAGCAGAAAAATCGACAACTGCGTTGCTTACAGATGAGACAGCAGTGTCCAATGACGGGCCATATAGTGATCGGATCTCAAGACCCCCTCGAATGTTAAATCCGCCAAGTTGTAGTAAAGCTCTGGCGTTGCCAAGTTATTGGTTGAATGACCGACAGCGTAACACAGAACATGGGGCCTCGATCAAACCTACTGTACGGACTGCCCCTGAGCTAGAATCGACTCCGTTCTTTGCGGATGCAGTACCTATACCGTACTGTAATGCCGTGAGGTTAACCAGCATGCAATTTCAAAGTCTTCATCTGCACAGGTCCGTCGGACGCTTGTCACCGATAGACAGGAAGCTAGTTCTGATCGGCTTGGCAGGATGGCGACATTATCGATAGGGCGAAGCGCGGCAAGCTACGAATATCGAGAAAGAGATGCAACGCAATGGGTCTTGTGTCTTTGCATTGTGGAAACGATTGGTCTGGTCTGTCTTTGTTCGTTAGTGACTGTCAAGCCGTCGCCGTTGAAAGACACGCCAAGCCAGAGCCTTGGTAAAAAAGAGGAGTGGGAAATCAAGGTCTAGAACCGTTGATCGACGTTGAACTGGACTTGCTCGGGTGGGTTGTATGTTGATCGAGGTTGCCCAACCTGTGTATGCATGTCTTGTCTTTCTCGACATAGATGCAGCTGCTAAAGACGAACAGCCAGCAATGAGGCATTTCTCAGTACATATTCTCCTGAAAGTTTCACACTCGAAAAAAAAAAAAAAAAAAAAAAAAAGTGATTAATCCTTGGAACTATTTTCTGAATTCCTGTGTTTATCGGCGTGGCAATAAACATCAAGCACTATCGCTATTAGCCAGGTACAGAGTTAAGCCTGTCCAACAGGTTTAATGAGATTGGTAGCCGCCCATTGGAACCTAAACCAACAGCGACAATTGACGCGACGACTCTGTTCAACCGGTAAAACGTCAATGATTGGTCAATGGTGAAAGAGGTACGATCGGAGGGTAATTAATTAGCTTTGATAGATTCCACCAGCGAATCTTGCAGCGTCAAGAAAGAAAAAATTAAATTCGAGAATGTCAGGGTAATCCACTCAAACTCAGCAAGGTCCAGCAGTTAACCCCTACTCTACTTGTAGTGGGTCAATTCCCGGGCAAGATGCAGGGGGCGGCGCGATGGTACCTGGACTTAGTGGTCGCGTTGTTCGCTACGCCAAGAGCCACCCCATTGATTAATGGATGGCCGCTAGTGCCCATGCCCGGCCCTTTGGGCAGTTTCTCAGGGGAGGGGCAGAGAGACACGCAGTTGCAGACACCCGACTAACGTTAGACTGCAGCGCAATGGAAAGAACGACCCAGACACGTCCTGCGACTGGGAAGGTGAGAAGGAGGAAGGAGGCGAAGCCCTGGAGGCAACCACGACCAATCCAGTGCATCAGAGACGAGAGACGACCTACAATAAGTTACTGGGTAATCAATCTACTGATTTATGATATCTTACTCTGTACTCGCCTAAATCATTCTTCTTTTACCTTTTCTTTTTCCCATCGTGACTTGCATTCTTTGCAACTGTCAACTTTTGCACAAGCATAATCATCGCTGCAGCGGATCCTTAATTACCTCTTTTAGTGGACTTAACCCCGGATTGTCAACCCGAGCCAACAGCAACAATTACGCTTGGCTTCTTGGGCAGCCTATTTGTGGCCTTTCGTACTCAACCTAGCTTGGGTCCAGTCCAGTCCCTGATCTGATCAGCTGATGATCTCTCCCCTTTGTAGACCTACCTACAGATAGAGCTGCGACCTCTTCCAGCTCCCGCTCTCTCCCGCAGATCTCTACTAAGCTTTGCGCTTCAACCAACATCAACCACATCAAATATTACTCGCGACATCACAGTTACTTATCTCGATTCAAATTTAACGCCTTCGTCCCATTGTCTGTGCCATGACTTACTCTGCTGCTTGAATTTCGGCTTTTGGCAGCGATTCCAAGATGCGATAGATTCGGCCCCCTCCTTTGTCTCCAACTACTTCCACTCGTTCGCTCGATTCCGTACGCTGTACCACGTCGTCTCACGCGCATATTCGCCGAGTTCTCGATTAAAGTTGTGCCGCAGAATCCGGCGCCTTTTCTATACGCCATCGAGCTTTCCAAAAACCCCTTTAGGAGGCGTACCGTTTTTCGACTGTAACCACCCACGCTTGCCGCCTCCATGATGACCTCGGCCATAAGGCCTTCGTCACAAGTGTCTATTTCGGGCAGTGGCACCGCCACCATGGCCACCAGCAGACTTCAGCCGTTAACATATGACGGCGGTGATCTACGAATTGTTCTGGTACCAACCTCCGATGATGGCCACGATGCCTTGGAAAATGACCACCTAGACTACGAGGTCGACCGACGATTTTCCTCCGATAGCTACAGGTCTTATAGAGCACCAGACCAATCCATTCCCACACATCCTATTCCGTCTTTGCAGGATGCCTTCGCCGAATCTTTGGACGAGGTTACACGCGATGACAACGGGCCCGGGAAGCCCAAGTTGAGAGAGCTCGACGCACAAGGTCGTCGAGCGAAATTACTGGAACAATATGCCGAAGACGAGCCATTCGATTCATTATGGCGTTATCGACCGGGCCAACAACAACATGAAATGTACAAGCTTATCTCGCAAATTACTTTCGGAGTGTACCTCCTGCTCAACAGCTTAGCCGCCGATAATGCCCAGGTTGTGACCATCCTTCAAGGACATATCGATGAGGTAGACGAATTTCTCGAGGTGATGCTGGAGGACTTTTCGCAGGCCCAAAAGGACCTCACTGAGCGTATTGCCCATCTTCAGCTTCCCATGGCTAACAGACAAGCCTTCGAGAACATGCTTGAAGATCGAACTTTCCGAGCAAAGATTCTTGCTGGAAATGAAAAGATTGACCATATCCTCGCCCGAACAAACGCTGCCATGAAGCAGTGGGACGACGATATTGATGCAGGACTTCGTTCTAGTGAGGCGTTCATGGAGTGGCTGAACGAACACAAGGATACCAGGTGGTCCGAAGCAGATCCCGATCTCGAGAGCATCTACCGCGCGATGAAGGGCAACGCTGATGGATGGCTCAATACCTTTGACGACCTGAACAATCAGGCACAGGATTTGAATGGATTAGTTATCAAACTCATGACTATCGTGGCTGAGATGGAGAAGACAGCTGGTGAGGTCAGCCGCAAGACCTGGGTAAGTCAAACCTCACTTTGCAAAGTACTGAGCTAACGTGAGAAGGCAACGATTCCTCCTTTCACTATACCGACGAATCAACCAGAGCCTGAAGAGCAACCACGCACTTCTCTGCTCCCAGCGAGGTCTCACACGAAATCCATGATGAGCGTTGCCCCCAGCATCCGTAGCTTCGACTCACGCGATGCCGAAATCAATACTCTAAGCGATTTCCCTCTGCCAGGAGGCGCTCCCTTATTACCACCTACCACCTACCACCGCGCCAGTTTCAAACCTTCACCGAATTTAAGTGCATCCTCGTCTTCTCCGAGGCCCAATATCAGTTCCAGCGTGTCACCTTCATCTTCTGGGCACAATCTTACTGCTACCACCTCTTCGTCTGGCGCGACTACTCCTAGGGCATCTGTTGCGGATGACACAAAGCAAGCAGACAAAGAGCCTGATGATAGTGACACACACAGCGGGTTTGATGATGGACCATTGTATATCCTTCAGCCCAAGGTTTACACCCCAAAAACTGCTTCTCCTGCACTAATGCGTCCTGACACGCCCCCTTCTGACGATGAGGCCAAACGACGAACGATTACACCTTCGATACATATCCCTCCACCTCAACCACAGCCCAAGGCTCAGGATGAACAGCCAACGCAAAGGCGAACACTCACTCAGTCTGTTCAGGATGCAATGGGGTTGCAGAAGCGGACTTCACTGCGACAACGTGTCTCATTGAAAAGGAGCCCTCCCGAATCTATTCAAATACCCCCACGAAACTTCGCAGAGGCGCATCCCACCCGCCAATCCCCTGCTAACACAACTCATCTCTCCATAAGATCACAGGCAACAGACCATGCACATGGTTCTGGCCTTGAAGTTCAACAACCTCATAGGCTGCCCCGTGCTACCTCTTATGCAGACTTTTCAGCTCCAAGGGTTCCTCCTATCCTGCCTTCGCCTCACTCCGAATACCAGCAGACTTATCATCCCGTCCGTGCATCGCCTCATTCGCCATTGCAGCAAAGACCTCACACCGCTGGCCCGGCCGACCAATATCGTCCGTCGGGGTATTTCCAGGGCCACCAGCGCAATCAGCCCTCTCGAATGGGTGGTATGAGTACCCTCAGCAGCGTAACAACAGCGACCAACGATGACGCTGCCACTGTGACTTCCCGGGCTACAACACAGGCTGGAGGCAAGCGACTCAAGAAGAAGAAGAGTGCATTCGGATGGCTTAAGAAGGCATTCAGCCTCGATGAGGATGAAAAAGCAGAGTACGAGGCACGCAAGGCTATGCAGTACCAGAATCAGTACTATGATGGTCACAGTCCTAAGTTTTTAGATGGGAAGAGGATTCGATAATGATGCTCGATGAGCACTCCTGAATAAGCGGGCTTCCGACGCGGTTGGATAGTTGGTCAATTGTGTCCGAGTCACACGAAACTATCTTTGCGAATTGATACCCGGCGACTAAACTCGTCTGATTTTACAACATAACTGAGCAACCACCTCCATTCACTTTTATCACCTTGTTATTCGGCATTACCACTCCGCATCCTTACACATCGTACGGATATTCTACTACATTCCGACGAGTATTTTCTTTGTCTTGGCATGCCACAATCAATGGCCAGCGATGAAGGCGTTTCTGATTTAGGGTTCACTGGGTGGCTAGATGCTTAATACGGTTTGCATCTTCAGTTTTCTGGACGATTAGTGGAGGATGATTTGACGGAATGGATATAAAGAATTGGATGTTGCTGCAAATATCTAGGATACAGCTAAAGCCTGCGGTGCCGCATTTAGTATATCCACAAATTTACGTATCAATGATCTCACATTGCAATATTCAAGAGTGAGCTTGCTTCAATATTTGTGCCACCCAATCATGATGATGGTTTCACTTGGCCATAACAGTACCGACGCGTCGAGATTCATTTACCTGATGTAATGCAATTTGGCGATTGTTTTTACATTCTTGTGCTCAACCCGAATTTGTTGTTTAAATTCTGTTCTTGACTTTTGAAGATCTCGACATTCTAATCTTCCATTCACTTTCTCTATACTACTCCCCAAATCCATAGCTCTTGACCCGGCTAAAGAAGTAAGGTTTGTCGTTTTTCAAGTGAAACTCGGCCCAGTCGTCTGTAAGTTTATTGTAGCTGTAGAAGCCACGCCAGATGAGTTTATTGTTGCGAGCACCTTTGCCAGCACTTCGAAGCGAGAGGTCCATGCGGTACATGTACTTCGATCCAACGCCCTCGGTCTCGATAAAGACATCACCTTCCGGGTCGCGGTCTCGATCGTGAGAGCCTGCAGCGGCCGGAGCTGGAAGATCTATGGCTGTAGGATCGTCCCGGTCGGCAGCGGAAGACAGACGCCAACGGCCGCGCAGAGCGAGTGCCATAACAGAGGATGGTAGATGGGGTTGCGCAGCACCTCGGTGGACGTTGAGCTCGTCTCGCGTGAGGTGATGCACCACGTCCGCAGGCTCGTTGGTGGTGAGAAGACTGATAAGGGTACCGTCTCGGAAGAAACGGAGGTAACGGTAGTAAGTCACAATGTGGATCGGACTACCCCATGTAGGCTGGTTCGTTGAGGCTTGTCCAGTGCGGATATAATTAACCGTGGAGATATAGCAGCCGTTGAAGCGGATTCGCGGTCGCGAACGGAAGAGGTTTTTCCAAGTAGGGTACAAAGATGGTGTTAAAGACTCCGTAAATGCGATATTGGCGTCTTGTCTGCGCTGCGCAAGCTCAGAAGGGCTGATGACGAAGCCATCTTGAATCTCCGGGCCTTCTTGCTCGTCTTCTGGTAATTCATCCCACTCGACGCCTTTCTCGAAGCGATACAGCTGTGAACTGAAGCCGACTTCTGAGCCAAGAGCTACACGGCGCCAGATACGCTGCTCTGAAGCAACGAGGTAGGCGAGGCGCTTACACACACGGGATAGTCGGGCAAAATCTCCGACGTCTGCGATGGCGATATCACGGAGAATATGAATGAGGATCTCATCGGGGAGATCGGCCAGCGGACAGGGAGGCTCAGGCATGCCCTCGACAGGAGGCGGGGCTGGCTCAATCTTCAAACCAGAAAAGCTAGCAATGAGTTCTCCAATGGGCAAAGGCTTTGACTCGACGGTTTCTTCTGGTTTGGGAGGTTGCGGTGCCTCTAATGTGCTTGCTGTAGCGGGTGCTTTGGTAGCTGTTGGCGAGACTGGTCGCGGAGCTGACTTTTGAGGGAAGTGCTTCTCACGATATCTCCGATCAACACCATTATCAAGCTACGAAGCAAGTCAGTACTATTGTGTGCAAGCTGGTGAGAATATACATACGCGGTAGGCCTTGCGGTAAAGCTTGAGGCTGTCACCCATGTTACCCTGACCCTCCTTATGCATCGCCTCCTCGAAATGATCCAGAGCAGAGACAAGTTTCTTTCCCTTTCGGTCATGATGCGCCTCCTGAGGTGCTTGCGTCAAAACAGGTTCGTCCTGGTCGAAAGAAGTGCTCTGCACGTAATCATCTTCACCATCATCTGCTGGCGCAGGTGCGGGCTTGTGTGGCAACGATGAGATAGGCGGGCCATGGTGAGGCCTTCTTGATGAGGGACCTGCCGCCGCTGCGGGTGTCTCAGGTGTTTCTGGATGATCGTTCCTCGTTTTGAGATCTGAAAGCCATTTCTGTCGGAAAGACTCGAGTTCCGAGTTTAACTGGTTGTCGTTTGATGATGACATTATGGGAGGTGTGTAAGGTAGTTCTTTTAAGTCCGATAGCCCGATTCAACCGATCTCTATAGATAGACAGATAGTGGCGGTGGAATCTTTTTTTTACTGAGGATTCATTATCACGTTTTATAGATTCAATGTGAAAAAGAAAGAATTAATTCGGCGATTGAGTCAAGTGAGAAGGAAAGGAGGTGATGATTACTTGGTATAGGTAGGTACGGTGAAGAGAAAAGTCGACGACTTGTGATGGATGATGCAAAGAGCACGAATAGAAGGCTGTGGTTCGCCGACAGAGTCATACATACTGGAGGTGTCTTAGCAATTACGGTGGATGAATGTGGTTAGTGTGTCGAAAATACGGTGGAAACGTCCACTAGGTACATATTACAAATCCTCATGATAGGGGACAGCTCATGATGGTCTTCAGTGATATATTCGAATGAGATGCTCACATCTTGCGTCTGTTTTGTGAATACCCTTAAGTATCTCATATAACATATTTTTGGCTTCGTTTTGACAGACCTGGTTTGTGTAGTTCAGCGGTATCTGTTAACCTGATGCTCTTGCAGGTATGCCATGACGACAGCTCCTCTCTTCATAAGTAGTTGGAATCATTCTCATGAACCAAGAATAGGTAGCAGAAGATGGTATCGTTTGTGATACAAAATTAGATGCGTCCTCATCACTTTTAAGCACTCACTGGTGTCTTTTTCTGTGAGAGAAACTGAGCTCCGAGGCGTATTAGTATCCCAGCTTTTGATGTACCTTATCATGTCAACATGTACCCTACAACATCCATCAACAAGCTCAAGCAGTGTCAAGTAACCGCAACCTCACCAGGCTCAAGCGATACGAAACCCATTTTTACCAGGGTTCGGACCTTGTTTAATTGTTTTCTGTTCCATATAAACTCGCAAAAAGTGAGATCCGGGATGATCGCTTTGTAATCTCAAGTCTTCAGCGTCATCGAGCGTCATGCCAACGCTGGTATAAGAGCAGAGCTGAGATCGCTGTATAGACAGTTATTGATTCAATTAACTCACAGAGAACATCAACGCAACATCTCTCTAACCAATTGCTGAAAGCTCAAACGCCATGGATCGTGCCTTTTACACTGCTACTCTTGACAATGTCAGCATCGCTTACACTGATACTCGCCCTGGAGGAGATGAGAAGGGTGTTGTAGTCTTGATACATGGTTTCCCTCAAACTTCGTATCAGTTTCGCAAAGTCATTGGTCCTATTTCTTCAGCAGGGTAAGTATAACTGGACGAGTAGTTGTGCTCAAATGAAATACTTATACTCTCCAGGTACCGTGTCATTACACCAGATTACCGTGGAGCCGGCTACTCGCACAGGACACAGACAGGTTTCACCAAAACTGAAATGGCATCCGATATCTTGGGACTTCTTGATCATCTCTCTATCAAAGACCCAGTTCATATTGTCGGCCATGATATTGGTGGTATGATAGCCTACGCCTTTGCCTCACGGTACGCCAGTCGCACAGCCTCTGTCATATGGGGAGAATGTCCCCTACCCGGCACTCAAGCCCACGAAGATACATGGAAAGTCCACGGAGTCCTCCACTTCCACTTCTGGTTCCACCAAGTTCTCGACCTCCCTGAAGCTCTGGTTTCAGGCAAGGAGGAGATCTATCTGGGCCACTTCTACGATAAACTGTCATACAACTCGTCGGCCATCAGCCAACAAGACTTGGATTACTACGTCAAAATGTTTAGTCGTCCAGGGGCTTTGCGCTGCGGATTCAACATGTACAGAGCATTCGGCAAAGACTCAGAAGAGAATCGAGAGTGGGTTGCTAAGCATGGGAAGTGCAAGGTGAGGGCGCTGGGTCTCAACGGGGGAGAATGTCAGTTCAGTCAAGTAGCAGAGCAGATGATGGAAGAAGTTCACGAAAAGGGGACATTTAGTGTTGTTTCGGTTCCCAAGAGCGGACATTGGATCGCAGAGGAGAACCCTGAGGAATTCGTACGAGCCGTGGTTGAATTCGTTGAAAAGGAGTAGTTAATTACCACTACCTAGAGGTTGATACTAGACAACTGATTATCTTATCAAAACCATCATCACCCACTAAAGAAACGGCCTGTGCAAACCGCAACCCTTTTGACCTGGAGGATTTGAATCACAACCAATCAAAACGCGTCGTGACATCATGCCCACGGAAATCTGCGGCTCTCACAAGCAGGTGACAGCTAAAATGACCGCATATCTTTGGTACGTACCTTTTGTTCTGCCTGTGAAAGGCGCAAAAGACGTTTTCCTGGTGCCTGTCCAGCCATTCACGTTTCAATTCACCGAGCTTCCGACTCCGGGGAGGCGATAATCGTCACTTTTTTCTTTGTTTGTTTGCTTGGTAACAAGGGGATTGCGATAAGAAACACAGAGAACACAGTATATAGAAAAATAAAGAAATAACATCGTGGAATTAATCTTTGTCATCGCTTCCTTCTAAGAGTCACACTATTAAAGAAAGGACCCAGCGAGAGAAATAGAATCAAGACGATACTAGCCGACAGACCGATCTCGACTCCTCCTCCGGCCGGCCTCGGGAATTTCAATCCGGAGGGTGTCTTTTTTTTTCGTTTTTAATTCCCCAACATTCTACCAACTGCCTATCAATTTTAATTGCTCGGGTTTTTACTTCCGAACAATTCTCCAACAAGAAAGAGAAGACAAACCCTTCTCCTTTATTTATAAAAAAGAAAGGAGCTTTTGTTCCTCTCATTCTGTTGGATCGCCACTACCGTGAAGCTATCCACCAAAAACCGCTACCATCGAGTCATCGTCATCGACACTTCACAACGACCTAGCCCTATACTTACTACCTACTGCTCCTTCTCTTTACATATCGTCCTTCTTTTCTATTGTCTACCAACACTGAATCCAACTCTTGCATCAATTACCCGACCATGAACTGAAGAGATTACATATATACTCGCATCCCACCAAAAATGGCCACTGTCGGTACAAATCGCTCTGGTGGCTACGACCACCACCATCACCACCATAACCCCCTTCAAAATGACGACGAGTTTTCACTACGCCATATGATGGATGCTGAACCAAACAACCCCGGCAATTCGAGGGACGTTCTCAGTGGTAGCAGTTCAATACCAGCTGCAGGCGATGGAAACGGTAACAGCGTCGTTGATATCACTGCGACGCAAAAGATGGTGTCGGCCATGTCGGGCAGTTTATTAACGTCATTGCTCGGTATGTCTATCATTCTTGCTCACCAATTAACCCCATACTAACCAGTGTCTCATTCAGTTACACCACTCGATGTTGTCCGCGTGCGCCTCCAATCGCAAAAAGCTCCTCGATCGACCGTCGACTTTTCCAAACTCGCCATCACCACTTCCTCCCTCTCCCCCGCCCAAACCGCCGAACTTGGTATCACATCATGCTGTCGCGAAGTTTTCTTTTCCGGTGGCAACGCCGAATTTTGTCTCGCAGCACCCAGAATAGAAGGCATCACTTCTGCGCCGCCGCCCCCAGCTGAATGTGCCGTCGAAGAAGTTCAGCGCCGCACTTTCAGCTCTACCTTTGACGGTTTGCGAAAGATTGCCCGCAATGAGGGCGTCGCAACGCTTTGGCGGGGCTTGTCTCCTACGCTTGTGATGGCCATCCCTTCCAATATCATCTACTTTACTGGGTACGATTACCTGCGATTCAACTCGAATAGTCCTTTTTCACGATTCTCCGATACATCAGCACCCCTGACGGCTGGATCGGCTGCCCGAATCCTCGCAGCTACGGCCGTGAGCCCAATTGAACTTGTCAAGACACGAATGCAGGCGGCTTCTGGAGCTTCGACAACAAACCACCTCATGGAGGCTTTTGAGAGTGTCAAGGGAATGGTCGGGACACACGGATATACTGCACTGTGGCGCGGCTTGACATTGACTTTGTGGAGAGATGTTCCTTTCTCGGGTCTATACTGGTGGGGATACGAATCGATACGATCAAGATTGACGGACTACCGAGAACAACGCCAAGGCAGCTCCCTGTCATTTGAAGACAATCTGGCAGAAGCGAGGAGAAGATCGCAGGTCCAAGAGAACCATACTGAAACCTTTGTAGACGCTTTCACAGCCGGCGCCCTATCTGGAGCTTTTGCCTCCTTCGTCACAACACCTTTTGACGTCGGCAAGACGCGAACGCAGATCTACCATGATAGTTCAAAGAAGGCCAAACAAAGCAGCGCCAGCGCAGCAGCGCCCGAGGAGCGTAGTATGGTGCGTCTCCTCTGGCACATCTTCAAGACAGAAGGTGCTTCAGGCCTATGGAAGGGGTGGATCCCACGTACCCTCAAGGTTGCTCCTGCATGTGCTATCATGATCAGCAGCTACGAGGTTGGCAAGCGAGCGTTCCGCGGTGTGAACGAGCGACACCTCAACAACAGCACCAACAACGGACAAAGCTCGTAATGACTTTCGAAGATGATGAAACAGAATATTAGAAATGGAAATACCCCGAAGCAAGTGGTGGAGAGCAAATGGAAAGCATTTATAGATGATGATTCGGCGTTACAAGGGGGAGGATGACCGGCGAAGAGGTGAAACAAGGACTCTTCTCTTTGGAATTGCAACTGGTCTTTTTCTTTAGCTGGCGATCAGGTTAGATAGGGGAGACGATTGTACTCAAGACCTCACAGACAGATAATAATTGTACTACTATGTGTAATAACAGAAACAGCTGTTTCAATGGATTTCCCATGTTCTAGTGAATGGTCGAACTTGATTACTGCTAGACAACAGTGCTATTTCTCAATCTAGAAAGATAATAAGATCCGTCTTGGGAGAATCTTTCAATCGAGTATTCATCTCGATATCTTGTATTGGATCAAATTTCAAGAGTTGGGCGGCGATATTCAGTTATCGAGGCCGCCATTCGCAAAAAGTGGGACTTTGAAGACTTCAATCTTGAACGGGTACATCAGGGCTTATACAGAGATCAGAGACAAGAACGAGGTAATAGAACAATCAAAGGTAAATTCAGTCATTATATACTTCTCACATATTTTCATCTCTTGTGGCCCGAGTCAACAGACTCTTCAGCATTTTCCTCCACAAAATCTTCCAAATCCTAGCACTTCAACCTCACTAACACTCTTCACAGACATCATGTACTCACTCAACTGCGCCGACGGCCTCTCCTTTGGCAGAGACGTATACGTCCTCGACATTCAGAGGACCTCCGCCGGTCTTGCATCCATTTCATCAGACCAGTTCCTCTCTGTTCTCGACCCAGCTCGTCTCTCAGCTGGTCCTCAGCCCCGTCTTCAAACTCAGCACGGCAACTTGACGACGTTGCGTGTGTTTGACAGCAATGCTGCTCTTGTTTGCACGGCTGGCGAGAATGGAACTGTTGGAGTGTGGGATTTGAGACAGGGTGCCAACGTTTTACAGTTCCAAGGTGAGTTTTGCCCTTAGAATCTCTTACTGATAGGATGGATACTGACGTCTTCGCAGCGAGTCAAGCTCCCATCTTGTCCTTGGCTTGTAGCCTAGATACACAGACTATCGCAGTCGGAACAGAACTCCAGAACCACACAGCATCTATCCATCTCTGGTACGTCCCTCCACGCTCACAGAAAGGAACTTTATCTAAACACTCCCAGGGACGTCCGTTCCACCCCATCCTCCAAAGCACACTACCAAGAAGTCCACAGCGACGACGTAACAGACCTCTCCTTCAACCCCTCCAACCCAGCTCTCCTCCTCTCCGGCTCAACCGACGGTCTCGTGAATGTCTACGACACTCGCATCGCTGATGAGGACGACCTTACCGTCCAGACCTGCAACGTTGACTCTTCCATCCACCGCGCCGCGTGGCTCTCAGCGACAGAAGTCGCAGCTCTGACCCACGACGAGCGCTGCGCTCTTTACGACGTGAGCGAGGAGCGCGCTAATGGTGATGCCGTACAGGACTTCGGCGACATGAGGTCTGTCCTTGGATGCCAGTATGTTGCTGACATCACGCCCAAGATAGACGGCAGCGGCGCTGTTCTCGGTGCCGGGGCTCAAGAGTAAGTACAACGCCGCAAGTACATGCACCGCTGCTAATAGCGCACAGTAAGCAAGCATTCGAGCTCGTCTTCCTTGCCAAGAACCCTAGTGGCGAGGGATGGGCTCTGGATCGCGAAAACAGTGTCGGTTTACCTGGTGCTCATGGTGATGAGATTGTCCGATCGTTTTGTTTCTTTGATGAAGCGCATGTTGTGTACACAGCTGGTGAAGATGGAAATGTCAAGGCTTGGAGACCTAATTGATTGAAAGCAAATGAGTGAAATAGAAGCGAAATATAGCGTTAAAATTATGAAGATACGGACTGATAAGAGGTTTTGACTGATCAATGACTAAGGAGTAGAGCGGGCAATGTCTCTTTGTCGCCGAGGGGCTTGAAGTGCCATCTCTGGTTGCACTGAACCTTGTGACGCTTGTAAAAAGGTAGTAGGCAGGTAGTGGTCTCTGAAATTACAACTACCTATATAACAGTATGTGGCATATTGCGCTTGATCTGTCGTTTAGGCTCACTGGATAGAATGTGTTCAAATACAAAGATTCGTCTGAACTCTCGTTCTTGATTAAAAGTATTTATATCTACTCTAATGGCTATGCAAGTGGTATATCTTAAGAGCAAGAAATCATAAGCCTCATCGAGATTCGCCAGACATGGCAGTCGATCGACCTTTTGCAATTCATTGCATTGCATGCCCGTTCATGTGTATGTCATCCAAAATCATCAATTATCAATCCGTCACCCCTTTTATTGCAGGTTCTCAATGACCAAAGCGGAAGCACCACCACCACCGTTGCAAATACCAACGGCACCAATCTTGGCCTTCTTCTCCTTAAGCACGGAGGTAAGGGTGGTGACAATACGAGCACCAGAGCAGCCGAGAGGATGGCCGATGGCAACGGAACCACCGAAGACGTTAACCTGGTCAGGGTTGAGACCCAGGATCTTCATGTTGGCAAGGGCAACGGCGGAGAAGGCCTCGTTGATCTCGTAGTACTCAACCTGCTCAGCGGTCAAGCCAGCGTGCTTGATGGCCTTGGGGATGGCCAGAGCAGGAGCGATAGTGAAACGCTCAGGCTCACGCTCAGCATCGCCCCAACCCAGGATCTTGGCAACGGGCTTGAGGTTGAGCTCCTTGAGCTTGGCCTCAGAAACGAGGACAACAGCGGCGGCACCATCGTTGATGGGAGCAGCGTTGGGAGCAGTGACGGTACCGTCAGGCTTGAAAGCAGGGCGCATGGCCTTGAGCTTGTCAACGTTCAGGTTCTTGACCTCATCGTCGCGCTCGACCTTGATGGCAGGCTTGCCACGGCCACCAGGAACCTCGACAGGGACAATCTCAGTGAAGAGACCGGCCTCAGTAGCAGCCTGAGCCTTCTTGTAGGAGTTGATGGCGTACTCATCCTGGGCCTCACGGGTGAGCTCGTGGTCCTGGACACAGAGCTCAGCCGAGATACCCATGTGGTCCTTCTTGAAGGAGTCGGTTAGACCATCCTTGAGGACGCCGTCAACAAGGGTCTGGTCGCCGTACTTGGCACCGTTTCGGAGGTTGGGGAGGTAGTGAGGAGTGTTGGACATGGACTCGGTTCCACCAGCAACGACAATATCGGAGGTGCCGAGCATGATGTTCTGGGCACCAAGGATGATGGCCTTGAGTGAGGAAGCGCAGACCTTGTTCACGGTTGTGGCGATGACAGTTTGGGGGAGACCAGCGCCAATGGCACATTGGCGGGCAGGGCCCTGGCCGACACTGGAAGACATTCGAGTCAGTAGGGAACTAACACCATCTCGAGTCGCCGAGATCATGATGGCGGGGTAGAAGGAAAACACCTACCCAGCAGAGAGAACATTGCCAAAGAAAACTTCATCGACATCCTCAGGCTTAATACCGGCACGCTCGACGGCTCCTGTGTAGTGGAATTAGTATGTTGATCGCTTCTTCTCGTCTCTTGCGGTGTGGTTTGTTCGTACCCTTGATGGCGACCGAGCCCAGTTGAACAGCGGTCTGGCTCGACAAAGAGCTATATTCATGTTAGTTAACGTGCAAGGTACGGCAACAATTGTGCAAAGTAAAATCATTGCTTACCCAAGGAACGAGCCAATGGGCGTACGGGCGGTAGAGACGATGTAGACGGGGGGGAGGTTGGCCATTTTGACAGTTGATGATGGATGAAGATTACAAGAACAAAAAGATCGTCAGATGGGAGCTTTCAGTTTATAGATTGATATAAAGGAGCTAGGCTAGGCGTACGTGGGTGGAGCGGAAATCGGCGGCAAATTTGTTGAGAGAACAACAGAAGCGAAGCCGCAACCTTGGGTGGCTGCAAGTCTGCAAGCGAGACTGGACTTGCCTCCAGAGGGATTTAGCTCAAAGGCTAACATTGGGTAATAAGGCAGGAAGGAATTACGCCCCTCTTACCCGTATCATCGTGTGGTTGCCATTGCAGCTGCCCTCGAATTCGGGAGGCTTTGGAGGGGCACGGCTCTTGCGAATACGCTGCAGGTGCCGCTGTCGGTCGGCGGCATGGGGAGGTCCCTTGTCGAAATTCCGGCCCCACTTGTACCTGCCTCCGTAACTAACTTTTATGATACAAGGCACGTGATATCGAAAAAGTTGGCGACAGAGAGCTAGCTGCGCGCAACGCCAGGCGAGCCAAAGTGAGTTTTAGGTGACAAGGTTGACGATTCAAGGCTGCATTGCATTCATTCTTTCGTCGCCAATCATTTGCGCATTCACTACAACATATTTGCGCATTAATCAATAATCGGTAAAGATGGATGATCTCTACGACGAGTACGTATCTTCTTCTTTCAGTCGCGTTTCGAGCTTGAGATGTTGACGGCGCGCTGACTTATCGCAACAGGTTCGGTAACTTCATTGGCGAGGAGGCTGAGTCAGAGGAGGGCTCCGAGGTGGGCGTTGAGGCGGGCGACTACGTCTATGATGATGAGCCAGATGAGGCCCCTGGCGTGACGGGCCAGGAGCTCATGGAGCTTGACGGTATGAACCTATGAAAGCTTCCATCCATGAACATATGCTGACTTCGCGACCTACAGATGGACCATCAAACGCGATTATACTTCACGAGGACAAACAGTACTATCCGACCGCCGAGCAGGTGTACGGTGCCGATGTCGAAACCCGTGTGGAAGAGGAGGACGCTCAGCCGCTATCCCAACCTATTATCGCGCCCGTCGAGCAGAAGAAGTTCAACATCGAGGAAGCCGATCTCCCACCCGTCTTTTTCGATCGCGAATTCATGACAGACTTGATGAACTTTCCCGAACAGACACGAAATGTAGCATTGGCAGGACATTTGCACCACGGAAAGACAGCCTTTATGGACATGTTGGTCCTCGAAACACACGACATTACAGACCGATTGGAACGAAGAGTAGGCAAGCACCGTGACGAACAATTGAGATATACAGATGTCCATATTCTGGAAAGGGAAAGAGGACTATCTATCAAGGCTGCACCAATGAGTCTGGTGCTACCCAGCACCAAGGGTAAGTCGCATCTTGTCAACCTGATCGACACCCCTGGACATGTCAACTTTGTCGATGAAGTTGCTGCCTCCTTCAGATTAGTCGACGGTGTTTGCTTGGTGGTAGACGTTGTCGAAGGAGTTCAGATCAACACAGAGCAGATCATCAAGCACGCTGTCCTTGAGGACATTCCCCTTACCCTTATCATCAACAAGATGGATCGCCTCATTCTCGAGCTGAAGCTACCACCTAAGGACGCATACTTCAAGCTAAAGCACGTTGTTGAGGAGGTCAACACTATCATCACAAACACAGTACCTACCAAAGCTGCTTCAAAGCGAATAAGCCCTGAAAAGGGCAATGTCCTCTTTGCCTGCACAGATATGGGCTGGTGTTTCACGCTACCAAGCTTCGCCAAGATGTACACAGATACTTTTGGAGATATCAACGTCGACGAGTTCGCGAAGCGATTATGGGGTGACATCTACTACAACCCCAAGAAGCGAAATTTCTCACGAAAGCCCATTGATGAGCGCTCGGCGCGTTCTTTTGTTCACTTCATCCTCGAACCCATCTACAAAATCTTCACACACTCCATCAGCGACAGTCCTGAGGAGCTGAAGCCTATTTTGGCTTCATTGGGCATTGAGCTTAAGCCTTCTCAGTACAAGGCCGATGCCAAGGTGCTCCTGAAGCTGGTCTGCGAGCAGTTCTTCGGCCCTTCAACCGGTTTTGTGGATATGATTGTAAAGCACATCCCATCCCCCATCGAGACTGCTGAGCGGTTGCTGGAGAGATATTATACTGGTCCTTTGGATACCAAGGTCGCTGCCTCAATGAAGACTTGTGATCAGGATGGACCATTGGTCGTGCATATCACAAAACTCTTCAACACAGCAGACGCCAAGAGCTTCCATTCTTTTGGTCGTGTGCTAAGTGGTACAGTCAGGCCAGGTATGCAAGTTCGTGTTCTTGGTGAAGGCTACTCCCTGGACGACGAAGAAGACATGGCCATGGCGAATATTGCAGAAGTTTTTATTGGCGAGACAAGGTACAACATTCCTACGGATGGTGTCCCAGCCGGTAACCTCGTACTGTTAAGTGGCGTTGACAACTCCATCGTCAAGTCAGCCACCATTCTCCCTCCCAAACTTGAAGATGACGAGGACGCCTACATCTTTAGGCCCATCACACACTTCACGGAGTCGGTCCTCAAGGTCGCTGCTGAGCCCATCAACCCTTCAGAACTTCCCAAGATGCTTGACGGTCTGAGGAGGATCCAAAAGTCCTACCCCCTTATCAACACTAAGGTCGAGGAGTCGGGTGAACATGTTGTCCTTGGAACTGGAGAACTGTATATGGACTGCGTATTGCACGACTTACGTCGTCTTTACGCTGATATGGATATCAAGGTTTCTGATCCCGTTACACGGTTCTGCGAGACTGTGGTCGAGACATCAGCGACAAAGTGCTACGCTATCACACCAAACAAGAAGAACAAGATCACTATGGTTGCAGAACAGCTGGAAAAGGGTATCTCAAATGATATTGAGAGCGGAGCAGTGCGCATTCGCGATCCCATTCGAAAGACTGCCAAGTTCTTCGAGGAGAAGCACGGCTGGGACAAGCTGGCTGCCCGCAGTATCTGGGCGTTTGGGCCTGAGGAGACAGGTCCCAACATTCTTCAGGACGATACCCTCCCAACCGAAGTAAGTTTCCTGATATACCACGCCGCAGATTTCTCGCAGCGGTACCCTCGTTCTATAAGCTCGGCTGACCATATTTCAGGTGGACAAGAAAACCCTCAACGCAGTCAGGGAATCTATTCGACAAGGTTTCAGCTGGGCAACCCGCGAGGGGCCCTTGTGTGAAGAACGTAAGTCCTCTGTTTCTTTTACTCTACAGTTCATTTTTCGATTTGCACGTTGCGTTGTATCGACATTCTACCCGCACTTGTCAACTGAAGAGTGGATATCTGGTTGTTTCGTTATCAGCTAGTTTGACTGGCTGTGGATCACGACAGCGTCAGGGGCAATTCCTTGTGGAGTTTCCAACTCTCCACATCTGATATTCGCCATATCTTGCCTGCTGGCTGACATATTGCACGGCTGGCAAAAGACTTGGCGTCTCCAGATGTTGGTGTTCGCAGGGTGTTGATGGTGCCACCCATCTCCGCTGTGTTGGTCGTTTGCTTTTGAATGACAAAGTACAACGGCAAGAGCCGCTTGACCGCCATCATGAACAAACGGAAAACAATAACCGATGATCCCTTCCTCCTTGGCGGTAGATAATAACGCTCTTGAAACCCCTGTACATGATGATCAAGATACACAAACGATGCACAACGACTATCGATGCAGAACGAATACTAACATGAGACAATAGCGATACGAAACACAAAGTTCAAGGTTACAGACGTACTTCTGGCCAACGAGGCTATCTTCCGTGGAGGTGGCCAGATTATCCCCACTTCCCGACGAGCGTGTTATTCCTCCTTCCTCATGGCCTCACCTCGACTCATGGAGCCTGTCTATTCAGTCTCTGTGACAGGACCTGAGGAGTCATACATGGAAGTTTACAATGTGCTCTCACGTCGTCGCGGCCATGTGTTGTCAGACGGTCCTGTTGCCGGCACGCCGCTATATCGCGTAAACGGATTGCTACCAGTCATTGACAGTTTCGGTTTTGAAACAGATTTACGAATCAAGACCCAGGGTAGCTCCATGGTGAGTCTTGTCTTTGACAGCTGGAGTATCGTGCCTGGTGATCCTCTCGACCGCGAGCAGATCATCCGCCCGCTCCAGCCTGCTACTGCGCAAGCCACCGCTCGTGACTTCGTTCTCAAGACACGAAGGCGCAAGGGTCTCAGCGAAGACGTGAGCGTCAAGACATTCCTTGAGCCGGAATTCTACCAGAGTCTAATGGAAAGCGGAATGCTGGGGGAAATCTGAGAAGTGAAGTCCGGACGGTTTAATTCGGGAGGCAGGGGTTCAACCTATGAAACAAGGATTGCGTGAACAGAATCCTTCAAGGGTCATGCCGTAGCTTAACCCAAATGGTTGGATCTTTTGCCATGGTCAGAAATATATAGTCATAGACTAGGCCCTGGACAACGGGTGCTTTGCTACAAGGATGAGTTGAAAGATTAGTGGCCTAATGTAAACACGTTGGAGGCTAATTAAAAACGACTGGAAAGGTTTAAGATAGACCAGCAAAAACAGGGAATGATAATCCAAAATCAAGGCCAGATGTTTGATGCTCTTTGATTTCTGTTTCGACCTCATTATGTCATATTGAATGAGTCTCAGCTTGTCGTGTGTGTTGAGTTTAGTTATGGCTAGTTTTTGCTTCCTTGTCACCGACTGTCGGTGTACCTTGCTCATTGGTAGGTTTGCGAAGGTGTCGACAATGCTACGGGATTTTATCCTCTTAACTTTGCCGAGCAGATTGTACCGCCATGGGTATGTATAATACAACAGCCTGTGCAACAAGTTATGAGGCTAAGTACAACTACATAGCATTGGGACTAGCGTCGCCGTCGAGATCAGTCAAGGAGCAGCAATTAACGTATGCCTAGTGTGAGAGGAAGAATCAGAATTGCCCCGGCGCCTCATGGAAGTTTCCACGGGACGATGAACCGGTGATCTTAACGGGTCTTTTAGAGAGACCTTGCCAATTTCAGGGACCACAGCATCAACCTCGTGGGCAAGTGAATGACGAAGATGTTGATAAGCATTCTGACAGGGATTATTGGCAGGATGTAAGGTTTGCTAGGGCATCGGGAAGAACAATGGCTCTGAACCCATATATCCGTCTGCCAGGTACATCGACCTCAGTGAAAGATGATAAAAAGCAAGCCCACGCCTGAAGGTGGAACGTTAGTCTTAAGTGCTGACGAGAAGCGACGAAAGATGCACTCGCTCACTAACGAAGCTCCCCATTGGCTGTGGGTAAGTTTTACCAAGACACTGGTGGCTCAGTGCTGTCACAAGAAAGCAAGAGATGCAGGATAGGTTACAGCCAAGTGTGTCTTAGACCACAGGGCAAGATTTTGCGGAGTGCGGACAAATGCATCCGATCATGTTTACTTGCTGATCGGCACTCAGAGATGCATGTCTGCGAGTCTCGCAAGTTCAATTGCGAACCAATCCTGAGCCTTACAGCAACCGGGGGTCTCAGTGCGGGAGTTGTAAGATCGGGGGATCGTCACACAGCCGCAAGGCAAGGTTGCTTCCCCCAAACATAACATTTGAGACTGTCGAAGGGGCATGCAGCTTTGTTCCCGGCGTCCACAACACCGCAGGCCAAGTACACGGGGGAAGCGGGGGTCGATCCCTGGACGATGAATGATATGTACAGTAGTCGCGATGATAGAACTCCTGGAGCTGGGGGCGTGGCTGTCGGCCACGAGGATTTGTTGCCAATGCAAGTGTAGCGCAATGGCACACAGCCTATCGGGGATTGTCCGAAACAGTATGATATGATTGCGTAGGGCGGCGAGTTTAAATCCCCAGCTCTTTGACCTGCCAAACGGGAACTACTTGTCTTGGCAGGACATACCGCGGTAGTCGACTTGCCTAGGAGGCACACAACGAGAACGGCTCTTGATAGCGCACTACAAAAGCCCTTGTCCCTTGGCTTCGAAAAGGGCCGACAAGTCAAGCATGACGTTTCATAGCGGCAGATTCCGCACCTGTCGAGGAGTCGAGGCCAAAAAGAATAACCATGGGGGCCCAGACTCTTTTCAGGACGTTGGACTTGCGGCGAAAGTGGGGGACATTGGCACGCGTAACATAGGGCGGAACTTTGTATGATACGAGGATGGTTCCCAAAACGGAAACCTAATCGTGGGATCTGGTCGACGTCGTTTTTCATGCATGGCAATATTAAGAAGAGAGACTCATAGATGATGTTGAAGGAATCCGTCTGAGTGTGAATATCTGTGATTCTGTTTGTATTCTGCAGCGATTGTACTAAAGGCTAGTCTGCGTAGCTGCAACACTGCCAGGTTTGGGGCTAGCAATTGCTCAATGTGGTAACGATGCCATTGCAAGGCTCCCGCTAGTGAACCCAGAATGAATAGTCTGATAAATTGAAATGTCCACGCAGTTCCGGTGCACTTGTTCAGGTAGAATGTCCGTTCTGAGCAGCGTGATATGTTCGTGGTAGTAGTTTGAACCTTATTTAGATGAATGAGGGTCCTTGGCTGATGTCCTTGTTCCTCTTCTCCAATCACAACTCGGTATATTCCCCAGTTGCATCTTTATTACCAGTTCAACGGTTCAGTCTATACAAGACTAATGAAGACCCCATCTTGAATGCCGAGATTCAAGACATCGATGATGGGAAGGTGGTATTTTCGCTTTCGCCAGCCGGCTTCGGTACGAAAACGACTTCGCGTTTTGATCATCAAAGTAGCAGTGACACCAGTCGATAGTAGGCAACGCAAGATCAGCAAGCACCATCCATGTGATTTTCGAAGCTTCTAAATGAGTGACAGGCGACGATTGTAGGCCATGACTAGGCGCATGTTTCCAGCATCTTGTCCAGAACTCCCTTCAGAGTATCATTCTCCAATGCGGCGGCGACTCGCTCCTTGTCGCCCAACTGCTTGTTTACTTGGTCATCTTGGTTGTGACTATTCTCCTTGCAGGTCACATCCACGCGGTAGTTGGGCGGTAGTGCTTGCTCAAGTCTTACTCGAACTCCAAGCCCAATAACAGTGGCCAATGAGCAGTGAGTAATGGTTGGTGTGATCTCCACAACCACCTGCACGATTGTGTTTGGGTCAGGAACGCCCAAAGCGGGCGAGGGAGTGATGTGAATGTCAGATAGGTTGATCACTGATAGTTGGCCCAGTGAAACCGGGTGCTCAGGATCCGAGATTGTTGAGATTAGATCTGCCCAGTGTTAGTATCAGATAATGTTCATAAAAAGCGCAAGTAAATGCTAAAAATCGCTTGAGTAACGTAAAGATATTCATGGAGCTCGAGCCTCAATGTCACTGGGCAAAAGGACGCAGATGTGGCAAATTCACCAGACAAATGACTCAGGTAGGTATGAGGTTACATACCATAAATCTCTTGTTCATCAATGGCTTCGGACGAGAACTCATCTTGCTGGTCATTGAGTTGAGCCCATGTTGCAGAAGCCGGACCGACAAAAGGACCCGATAGATAGGATGGCTTTGCGAAGATAATATCGTCGTATTTTGACTCAGGACCCCGACGTGGCTCAGCCTTCTTTTGACGGGTAGGCAGCTGCGAAGCGCTCAGAATTGTCGGGTTCGCATTATCCAATGTCGCCATTGTGAATTTGCAATAGTTGTGCGGACTCAAAAACGAGATATGCAGGGACCTCAGGTGGCCAGGGCTTGAGGCTATCGAAACGAAGTGACGCAACAAGGAATAACAATCAGGGACCGACCGGTAAACGGAACAGATCCTGGAGATGAGATGGTGGAGATTGAAGACAGCTGCAATTGCTGTTATGGATGCTAATTTGGAGGCTGGCCTTGATTCAGTTGTTAATGAACCAGGTTGTTGTTGTATGGGGAAGGAGTTGAAGTTGAAGGAGGGGGAGGGGTATTACATCAAAGCAGAGGCGTTACGCCACATCCGATAAGTCTCGTGGTGAGGCGCAGCACCATTCACTTTGATCATGAACCCATTTTTTGCATTACTAAGTCAAACTTTACTGCAATGATCAACGCTCGGCAGATGTTCACGAACGAGATCGACTTTTCATTGGGTCATTTGAGTCAAGTTTTCGACAGTTTTATTGCACGCAATAGGTGCGTATAATTCAACAACAAGGGTTCTTCGGCGCGGGACGTAATGTGTCAAAAAAAAAATATATATATAATTGCTTACCGCTATGTACCAGCATCTCAACTATTATTACAGCGCATCTAAACTTAGTTGCAGCATATTGGCAAAAAGAGAAAAATGATAGCGGTGAGAAATGATAATACGCATGTAATTTCCATAGTCTCTACTAATAATGCCTTGTATCCACTACTTTAAAAAGTTCTTGAGGGCACGGCCAGCACGGATGGCTTTTGACAGGTCCCATATTAGGGGTGAGGGTGGAGGGGCGTCTTCAGCAATCTGACGACCCCTAGTTGTGGTCATGGCAGACATGGAGATGGAGGACAGAATGCCGGCCGAGTGTTTCTGGAACATCCGTGGAAGTCATCCGGGACGACCATCCTTGCAAGGAACGCGCTTGGAAGACGCTCAGAAGCGCTGTCTCGGTTGCGATTGGGCAAAGGACCATGGCGTGGCTCTGATCGCACCAGAGGATCGTGGCGCGCGATCTCTGTCGAAATGTCGGAGGTGGTTTCTCTAATAGGGTAGCTTCATCGACTGTTCGACCGGCGGTGCCAGACCGGGAGGATTATCTGCAGGACCCGTTCCGCTCCCACGTTTTGCGACTACGTACTGCATCTATCTTACTTAGATCATACACGCTGATCATGGCCTAGGTGTAAATGTGCAGTACCAAATGCTACACATTGCTCCGCGGCCCGATTCGAAGTGGGCAGGACCATAGGGGCATTAAAGATCCAAGGCTTGCAGAGACAACCAACGCCCGCACGGCCAAGATATTTTTACACGACTATTACTAACAACTGAGGATCGTTGCCCACTGCACTATAGCCGACTCACTTGTAATGCAACGATAATGGGGCAACGATTTACCCTGGGGTTAGTTAGCATGGATTATTACAGAACGAGTGTTGGGGCTCAAGGCTCACGTCTGAGCCCTTGATAAAGACTGAAGGAATTGCAGCAACTATCGTCCGCCAATGAGGATCGAGGGGAGCCATATCCGTTGACGCGCGGTTTTAATTGCCCACTTAAAAGGATGAGGTTTTGAGCGGAAGACGCCGATAAGTGACATGGACATGAGGCATAGCGAGTCGGGCTCTCCAAGATGTCGCACCGACCAAGAAAAAGGGAAAAAGGGAAAAAGCAACATTGTCAGCTTCGGGGAACACTGAAACCACCACAGTATGAAGATAGACATTGAGTAATTTTCCCGGCTACTGTACCTTACCTAGTAGCTAACAAGTGTCGGACCGTGCCTTGTCATTGGAAACACTCAGCAGAGGAATTCACGTCAGCGACGGGGATCCCCGTCGATTTTTGAGAGCAAGGACATTCTGGAGGAGTTTGGGTTGGGTCCACCGGGGAAGTGAACCTCGGCACAACCCCAACTCCACTTGAAAGTCCCTGGTGGCTTTAAACGTGCGTCCAGTGCTTATCCCATACAGTAGTACAGGACAGCAACCTACGCATGTGATATGAAGCAACTTACTGTTGCTAGTAGTTGCACCTTCAATGCAAGCGACGCCGCAGGCGAATCAATCTCGTGTCTCTCATGCAGGAGTACCAAAAGCGAAATAGGCCAAGGAGGCCATAGCATGGATCAAGATGCACCGGTCTGTTGACCGTCATTGAGTTGTCCTGTTTCTCCAGCCGATCTTCAAGAATGGCGCTAGGGAAGAACAAGTTCTTTTCCTCTTGAGGCATAGATCAGTGCTCTCTGGGTACGGGTAGAACGCAGGATGGACCCGAGGGCCTATTATTTCAATTTCAACATGTACCGTAGTTTAGTCTACTGGCCAGATATTGCCAAAATACGGGTAATTTACTAATGTCTGTCAACGTTGGTTGATGCTATCATGCCCCACTGTCAGTGCTGTCTGTCAGTCAGCGATGAGAAGAAGCAAGACTTCCCGTGTAATCGAATATGATCTGTCACGCCCAGATCGACCAAAAACAGCCCGTGTGGGTTGGTTGTACAACACCTACGTACTACACTTGGAGCACTGCATATTCTTCATCTCCGAGACACTGTCAAATGTTCATGCAAGTTGGTTACAAACCACCTGTGTCGTTTTTCAACCATGAACCACAGCAATTTGGCCCCCGAATCTAACGGCATGTCCGCGTGGCAGAGCTGCAGCCGACGCCATCGTCCTGCACGGGCGATCTTCATGCGACCACTTGAACTGAAAAGCAATACAGTAAAATTCTCCTCTTTTTTTTTTTTTTTTTTTTTTTTTTTTTAATCCCTCTGGTCTTCTCCTTTGTACAAGCTTGAGTCGTCATTACGGCGTGGTGGCAAGATACTATACCAAGGCGTTCTACAACGCAGAAGCTAGAACATCTTTGGCTTGCACGACAAGGTTGGGCAATAGATGCGACGAACTAACCCACTCCTTAAAGAGTCACCACATGAATACATCATACATACTATTTGTGTACATGGAATCCATAAACAAGGTACAGAAGCAGCATGTTGCGCGTTTGGCGTCTCCCGAATTGGACAATTGCAGATATTGGGGACAGGAATTGTTTAGCATCTATCTGCGTGCGTGGGTCAACGAAATTCATATCTAAGCTACGAACGACGCTAGTTGGCCGCGGTGTCGGTAACTGGAGCAAGGCCCTATCAATCCAGATCCAACCTATGGCGAGACGTTGCGACTATACCGCCCAACATAGAAGGAAGATGGATGTATGTAATGCTGTGCGTACCCTAGCCCGGGAGAACATGACAACAGTGCACGCAAGCTCAAGGGTCTAGGGGGTCCAGGAACCCCCTAGTCAATATAATGAGGGGACGCAAAGGTCGATTCAAGACATGTTGGTGACGTGAAGTATTCTGACTCGCTATCTTCGACGTCGGTAGTTGGTAGTAGTTTGAATATGATGTGCATTATAGTCGCTCGAAACGAAAGGATGAAAATCCTACCTAATTATGAATATCTGGTTGCCATGAATAGAATCGGGAGGTTTATGTAAGAGCGAAGTTTTACGGATGAATAAACAGCCCATTCAAAAAAAACCTGGCTAAACTTGGGACAAAGCCACTTGACCCGAGGCACTCCTTGTCATAGATGCTTACTTTCCTTTCTATTGACCGGGATGCGACTTCGACAGCCACTTTAGTGCCTGTAATAGGTTCTGTCTGGTAATTACCAATAGCTGACTTGCCAGGGGAGCTTTCAAGGCGGTTTCATTATGGCGATCATACTTGTATGGATGTTTATAGTGCGTCGTCTCTGTCCCTTGTACTAACGAAGCGCTTCCTTTCCGCGATATTTAAATTGCATTGTGGTGAATAGACTTGTAGTTTGAGACATCAATTACCCGCGAGTCTAGTCAAGTCAAGATGGTCGAGGTATTTGACCTAAATCAATACTTACTCGCTACTGTAATTGCAGCGCTGGAGATCATGGATGCTATTTTGAGCATGGTGGACCTTTGTGATCAACGGTCGAGTGTCAATCTTTTCTTGGCTGGCAACGTGTTTACCCTGTTGTAGAAACTTACTGACAACAGTGACTCGAGTATATGCAGCCTGCCAATCAAGATACACGGTACTCGAGAATCTCAATAACCGTCCATCAGAGCCGAGGGGCGAGACCTGACACACTAAGCTAGAAGTCTAAACGATGACACTGAAATCTTGACAATTCATGGCGCTAGAGCTGTACTGTACTGTACCTCTGATACATTGACTACCTACCTACTGTTTCCGTATCCCGCGTCAATGGTGTAGCGTACTGTACTGTAGTGGAGGAGTCTCGACGCCCGCACGTCTCTGTCTGCATTGCATTTGTATCCGTTTTACCTTGGGTTGTAAGGCTGCGGGTGGATGAAGAGAGTTTCCGTGGGTACGGGCGATTAGCACGGATACCTGCTGTACCGTACTGTATCGCGGACAGTGTCGATTCGGGAAGCCGGGAATCTTGAAAAGCCTTTTCAGCCCTAAGTGTCAAGTTACTTCCTTCTCCAATAGGTGATGTGCATGCTGCAACTAGCCCTGCGGCATGGCATGTACGTGACGGAAGGTGCCTGAGCCCGCGTATCGCGAACGGTAACTGGCAAGAATGGAGGGGAAGAAGCGAGGCAGTTGCTTGTTAGCAACCAGAAGAGGAAGGAAACTAAAGAGGGAAGGAGTACAGTAGAGGAGGTTGCACAAGAGCCGGACACCACCATCGTCGTTAATCAACACACCATCGGCATTCCTCAAGCAGTTCACTGTCTTCATTCTTCATCATCGACGACATGGATGGAATACTACAGTACACGATAGCACACCAACAACTCAGTGCGAGATATCTTAGAACACTGTCGCAGTCAACGGCCCTGGTCTGTCTGGTCTGGAGGCTGGTTATCCATCCCATGGAATGCCTGTCACACATCCACATCCACATCCATGAGACGGGACGACCCCCCTTCCCCTCCTGCAACCTCCCAGTCGTCCAAGTCCTTGGCCGAGCACGATCAGTTTTGTATTGTATGTACATGATCAAGTTCTGAGGGGAAGCTTGTCTCCAATCTGCCAGCTTTGCAGTCTGCAGTCTGCATCTGCGTCTGCGACTGCGCCTGATTGTCACAGCCAGACACCCCCTTGTTAGGCCAAGTCTCGGCATACGTTTCATCCAAGCTCCTCGAAATCTTTGTCTCGATTGGATGGGCACGCGAATCTCCCGTCGGGAATTAGATTTTGGTTTTTGCTTTGTGCGCCGTTGGCTGCTGCTGACTGAGCGAGCGACAGCTAAACAATTGTCATGATTGAGAATTGCTCGGAACATTTTGCACCTGTCAACTCATTTTCGCTGCCGCCTTGGCCGCCCGTTCAAAGCTCCATCCGTCATTTCGTTTTGGTCCTTCTCGAATGTCGTCCACTGGCTCTGTGCTGCTTACACACGCGAACCTAGTCACCTATGCATCGAAATAATCAAAGTCCGCTAATCCTGCAAGAGGAGCTTCGGACCCTTATTGCTGGGCTATCAATACTAACCAACAACTAAAGCCCGTCCCATCGCTATAACAGAGTGCCTACATATTACGTGCTGGTGCGTATTGTGCCGCCGCACTGAGCATCTGGCCTCAGCTTCCATATTGCATTGTTGACAAAGGACCCCCAAGTGCCAGAGAACCCACATTATCTCACATCTCTGTATTTCGCCGTAACACGCCGTTCACTCGAGCCGGCGCCCATAAACTATACTAGGAACTTTGGGCGGCGATTTTGACTCTCGACTCTCCAGATACTTTCTCGAGTCTCTTCTCGCTCTGATCTGGTCGAAAGAAGATTCGCCCCAGTCTCATTACGGATACTGGTTCTGGGCCTTCATCCCACAATCCACAATCCACATCCGCGCTACCACGCCGCCGCTTTTCCTTACCTGCATCTTCCATCTCCATCCCCCTGGACCTGTCCTAGGCTAGCTTGACCTGTCCCGCCCCTGTCCTATCCTGCCTGTTAGTTAAGCCCTGCTCGTGGCCCTGCTGTGATCCAAAGAACGCCAACCCGAAACTCTCCACAATCTGCTCGTCACTAGTCTGGCGAAGTGAGGAGGGACTGACGGTCAGGCAACCTGAACAAGCCCAAATCAAGTGCTGGCAAGACGTTCCCGTCCCATCCCATCCCATCCCAGATCAGGTTCGGGGCTCCTAGATTCTCCTCCCTCCCTTCTTTCTCCCCTCTAACTTAAAGACCAAGCATTACCTTAGTAGGGTCACGTCCCCCAGCATCTACAGTACTTGATCATTACACACCCTTGCCCATGCTCATGCCCAATGCGCTACGCTTGCTGCCGCCCTGCCCTGCCCTGTGAAAGCCAGCCAGACAAGACAAGACAAAGTCAAAACTCAAAGCCACTCCTAGTGGCCCCAAACACCCGGCCCTGTGGTTCACTTTAAACTCCTGTATCCGTACCGCACCGTACTCGACCCAAGCTTCAACTCAAGAGTACTTACAGTGCCCTACCCCCGACACGCCCCAGCCAATTCGATAATACGTCTTTTTAGCTGGTCTGGCTTTCGTACATATCTCTGTCACTGCTGTTTCTCTCTCTCTCTCTCTCTTTCGCCTCCCTACGCTTTTGCTAGCAAGATCTTTTCTTTCATATATACACGTCGCACCATCCGTGGCCGCTCATCATTACATCTGACGTTGCTTTTGTCACCTGCCATCACGACTTGTACCCACGAGCCTCCCTCCACCCCGCGATTCTCCTCTTGCGCGACAACTTCAATTCCGATTGCCTCTACTCTACTCACTTACCTGCTCGATTTTGTACCACCACGATTGATCTCCGTCGATTCGTTTCTGCGCACGATTTCATGTTGACCGCTACAATCGTCACCATTCGACGCTCGTAGAGGCGCAAAACCCCGGAACTATACTACACTATACCGTATCATGTCCAACGAAGACCCTTCTGTTCGCCCAATTCTACCGCAACAATCCCAAATGAATTCTTTCTCGTTTGCGCCGCAGCAATATACGCAGCGCGAGACTCAAAAGAGTACGTCACTACTCACTCACTGTGACTTGTGCATGCAATACCTGGAGAGGTAACTAACATATCGGTGTAGACTATGTGTTCGTTGATGAGCACAACCGCCACAAGCGGTTGAAAGGTATGTCTTACCACTTCCTGGAGATTGGCTCTGCACTGCAATTGAATGCTAAGACTTCGCATAGTCATGAGAGCTTGCGAAGGTTGCCGAAGACGGAAGATTAAATGTGACGCTGCAACAACAAATACATGGCCTTGCTCGGCCTGTATACGGCTCAAGCTTCACTGCGTACGACCCAACGGCTTCGATGGAGCCAACGACTCGACGACTTATGACACTACGCCTATGGGCTCCGAACAATACCAACAAATGCCTATGCAACACCAAGTTATGAATCCAGGTGCCAAGCTTTCGCCAGCTGCTATGTATGGCACCCAGCCTCAACAGGTTTACCCCGATGCGAACGCTTCATATCAGCATGTTTCGTACGATACGTCTCAGCAGCCTGGGGGAATACACTACGGCGCTGTTGCGCCTCCCGGTTCTATGATGGACCACCAGTATGCGGGCCAGAATGTGTTTCCTACTCCTCCCATGCAGCAGCCGCCACCGCCTCCCGGAGCTCAACAGCAACCTTCTCCCGAAGCATATTCTCCTGGTGATTATCAACATCAAGATCTAGCCGACCTTCTGGGAACGCTCAAGGTCAACGAAACAGGCACAGGTAGGACTTCAATGATTACTTTCTTGCAACAACCTGTGCGTTTTCTAACATTTGTGCAGCCCCATATCTTAGGAATAAGGCGTCTTTCAGACATGAAGAGCAGCCAGCTGTTGAAGACGCTGATGATTTCCCGGGTGCTCTCCCTCCCATGATGCCTGCACCTGGTCACAAGATTCGTATACCGCCTGAGCTGATGCCAGATGACGAAACAGCGCTGAACTATTTCGACCTTTACTTTACGCATGTTCATCCTTATGTGCCCGTACTTTGCAAGACTGTTTTCTACCAACAATGGAACACAGATCGAGAAGCGATTTCTCCATTGATTCTGGAAGCGATTTTTGCTATGGGAGGACGGCTGGCTGAGGAACCGACTGAGGGCCAACAATGGCTTGCCCTTGCTTCCCGTGAGCACTAGTACCTCATCAGTATTAATATCGACAACTAATGAATCTCAGGACACGCCGATTCTTTCATGGATGTTCCCCGGTTGAGCACTCTTCAAGCGTTGCTCATGATTCTCAAGGCTCGCGAAGCTGCTCCTAAACGTGGTTACTACTATCGGTCTTGGATGACTGTTGTGCAGTGTGTTCAAATGGGCAAAGATCTAGGCTTGGATGACCATTACGAGGATCACCAAGCAGGCATTGCCTGTGATTTTACACCTGCAGAATGTCAACTTCGAAAGCGTATCTGGCAGCTGATCTTTGTGTGTGAGGTTATGGTTGGCGCTCCTCAAGGTGAGTAAAGTTGAGCTGACCAGGATTGTCTTGTTGACTAATGCATCGAAGGCCGACACGACCACGCTGTGAAACTCAACACCGTTGATTTCACGGCATCGCGACCAGTTCCCGGATGCGAAGAATCAGAATATCATACCTCGCGTAACTTCAGTTACTTCTCCCAGGTTGTGCGAACCGTATCCGCGATGAGCAAAGTATATACGAGACTCCGGAGACGAAAAGATTGGGGCGTCGACCCTGAGTTTCAGCAACTGGGACAAAGCTTTAACACCTGGTTGGCAGAGCTTCCCCCAGACTTGGCTATATCCTTCCCACAAGATGGATCACCCCCATGGATTCCTTCACACTTTATCGGAAACATGCACGGGTACTACTACCTGGCTCTGATTCTATTTCATCGACCTATCCTATCGTTCCTCGACCCCAACGCCGCGGACGGCCAGTGGAAACGCCACATGATGATTTGCTACAGTTCTGCCAAGGCCTTGTGCCGTGTGCAGGAGGCGACACTCAACACCTTCGGACTTACAGGACTTCAGTGCATGCAGCGAGGCTTCAGCTTTTCTCTCTATGCTGGCCTCTCCTGCATTGTTATTCACCTGGTACGTCTTCGGACATGTATGCCCTAAACTTGTACTAACCCCTGTTTGATAGGTGGCCATTGTTTCACCCGATCCCGAGTTCAACAGTGATGCCCGTGAATACTTCACAAGACATATGCGGGTCCTGGAAAAGGTGATGGAGTCCTGGTCGATGCCCGAGTTGGAGAAGCAAATCAACGCTCTCCGAGAGGCGTTTTCAGCAGATGTTCGAAAACCGTTTGTCCTGAAGCCAAGCTTTCCCTACGGCAGCCCTCACCCATCCACCCATTCCAGCCCCCCTCGAGGTTCCGAGCCTTTCAGACCAGTCATTCATCGGACAGGATCCATAGACCAGCACTTGGATACGCATGGTGCCCAACAAGTCAGTTATATCAACCACCCCATTACACCTCCCATATCAGCCGGCCCAATGGACAGCAAGAGTGACTCCCCAGCTGTACAGTCGCTCGTCATGATGTCGCAAGGAACACAAGGTCCCGGTATACCTCAGAGCATATCGATGGCGGATCAACCAGGATGGAATCCATCTCGACTATTTGAGTAAGTCACTAACAATTTCCTGTCTCCCTTGCAGTCTGCTAACTTTGTGATAAGACAATGGAACACCACATTTGGTACGCCTGCCTCCCATACACAGTCCAGCACTACCCCACCTCACACGAGCCCTCTTAACGCGTCGTCCTCAGGTGCTACGGAAGTTCCCACTATCCAGGATATACAGGCAGTCCAGGCATCAATGCCAACTGGATCGCATCAAATATCCCCACCTCAATACTCAGCTGCTCCCGTGCCCAACTTTGTCACGCCAGCCATGTGGCAAGAGTCGGTTGCAAGTGTTTACGAGGGTGGATTGAAGCGAGGCTGGGACTACGATGGTGTTCCAGTGATGAAGAGACACTGATGAAAAGAGGCTATTGCTGATGGAGCTATCACCTCTTGAGGCTGAATACTCTTGAAGCTGGTTCTTATTAGGCGAGCCGCGATCCGGCATAGAGCATTGTGCCAGAACTGACCAAAAGTGTTGAGTCACTTCTGGCTTTTCCTGCCGAATCAATGAGGCTCTCAAGTCCCATAACACTTGTTGATATGAAGATCTCTGAAAACTCTTGTGCCGATAACGACAGAATTTGGATGCTCACCAACGGCAAGGAGCTTGCATATTGTACAGAAACCGGTTGATTATATTGCTTGGATGGATCAACAAGAACATATAATGAGCTATGACGGAAGCTTTGAATACTTGGACCCAAAAGGTGGCAAATACACAGGGCGAGGTTTACGAGGTGCGTTTTGGTAGGACAGGCAGGACCCATGTACCAATATTTGTCTACGTGATTGACGACCTGGAAGGCTTCGGACGGAGCATTGGGAACACAGGAAAACGGAACGGAGTAATGGTTTTTAGATCTATCGACTGCAACACAGGAATACCATGGTTGTGTGTGTCTGGCGCTGTATTCGCAATTGATTGTTTACCTTTTGCCATTGGTGACATGCCTGCTAATCATAAAGTTGTAAAAAGACACGGAGCTGTGGCAGACCAATGTGTCAGGCTTCCATTTATCTCGGGGTTCACATAAGATGGTGGCGAAGTTTCTAGATTTCCCCTGAACTCTTTGATACAGCCAAGCCTGTTGTTACCCAGCGAGTAGTTCAAACAGTGGGATCTCCTTTGTAGGGCGACGCAGCCTTCAGCGCCCTGTTGTCAACACGCTCCTTGATAGAGTCCCAGATCCAGCCATCGACCTTGTCCGTCTTCTTCTGATACCGTACCCTTGGCTGCGGCCTCTTATCCTGGATGTAGAACTTCCCAACGGCACGGAACATATACCAACTGCGCTTAGCGTTCTCCTCCTTGGTGTCACGTACGTAGTTGATGAGGCCGAGGCGGCGTCGCACAGGGCTCAGATCACCGGCCTGAATGCTGCTGTAGCGAGGCTTGGAGATGGCGCTCATGGTGGTCAGGGTTAGAGGCGTGGTCGGCGGGAGCGTCTTGATGAAGCGTTCCAGAATGGTGCGCGAGGTGCGGGCGTACGGGGGGAGGTGGATGTGGATGTGCGTGACGAAGGGGGAGGTTATGTACGCGACGAAGAAGATGGGGACGATGCCGCAGAGGACGACTGATGTTTATTAGTTGTTGCCTTTCATATGTAATTGAGTGAGAGATGGACGTACTACTTGCGGTAACCCATTCCGGCTTTTCAGCCTTGACATAACTTGGCGCTACAATGAAGCAGAAGAATGCGCCGAGGAAGAGAGTTGTTATTTTGAGCATGGCCATAAATGTGATGCGACCTGTACCGCCATGGTATATGATGAGTTTCTCGGGGAGTTCTGGGGCTGGAGTTAGCATGTGCTATCAAATCATACAGAAAACACGCACCAAACTCCTTGCCCTCCTTGGCTACAGCTCTAGCCTGCCGCTTCAGCTCATCTTCGATCTTATTGTGCTTTTTGGGAGCAGATGTGGTGGGTTTGGCGTAGCATCGCAATTGAGCCTGCTGTAGAGATTTCTGAAGTGAGCGGCGGAAACTTCGAGGAAGGGCTGAGGATTGAATGGGCGTTGCTTGGCTGCTGATTGAGGCTAATTGAATTGGTCGTAGCCGTGGTATTATCATTCTTAGTTGAAGCATTGTGATTGATGTGAGTGTTGACTTCATGAGAAGCTCATGAGCATGTCGTCAAAAATGAGACCATCCTAGTGGGGGAGCACGCGCAAAGGTGTATGATGTTTCACACAGGGCTGCTAGGAAGATTATCACCACATAGACAACTAATACGGACTGGTGGTGACAGCTTCAATTTTGTTCAACACAGAGTACTTCATTATCATTAGAGCTTATGGCTAGTACGTTTGTTACCCTCCAATGGCAGTCAAACGACATTCTTTTGCAACCACTCAACCCACTGGTCCTTGTTCCATCCGGAGCTAACATCCTGCACAACACCATCGAACACAGCAGTAGGCGTAACATGCACGCCAATCAGGCGGTTCATCTTGGTGATAACCTTGAGGTCGTTGGTGACCTGGTTCCCCGCGTTGAGCGCTCCGTCTTCCCCAGCCTTGTCGGGAATCACAAGCAACTCGTACACCTTATTTTCATCAAGGCCCGTCTTGGCTGCGATCTTGGCTAGACGACGATAAGTATCGTTGCGTGTCTCATTCACAACAGAAACGTCGAAATAGTCCTTTTGCTCATTGAACAGCGCCTCGCTAAAGTCCCAGAAGCGCTCGGGTGCGAGACGTAGAACCGCCAGGCCGGCCTCGTGCATGAGGGTTGACGAAGGGTGCCATGGCTGGACCTGCTGGCGGAAAATAAAGGTGAGGCTCGAGGCCCAGTGCTCGTTGGCTTTCACGGCTGGAATCACGTCGGAGCGAAGTGTGCGGAAGATCTTAGCAGAGAAGGGGCAGCAGTAGTCGAGGTAGAACTCGAGGGTGTGAGTTGTGTGGGCAACACCGGAGTTTGAGGCGAGAGGGTGGGCGAACTGGAGCTTTTGCCCGGCGAATTTGGGAGGGAGAGCCATGTTTACAGTGTAGTAGGTGTTTGAAAGTAAGTGGTGAACTTAGTCACAGGTGAGTTGAGCCGAGGTTTTATGATGTTGAGATTTGGGAGCTAGATGAGTTTCGATTCAGGTGAAGAATGATGTCAGCTCGGTTGATGCAATCGTGTTGCAGCTTGCATCATGACGCCTTATGTAATCTCGTCTCCATCTCGTATAAAAAGCCAAAAACCCATCTCATGATGCCCGCTGATTACTCACTCATGGCTCAAACCTTCCATTTTGATTGCGTCTTTACTCTCGGCAATCATTCACTGTCCAGTCAGCTCTCATGCAGTAGAGACTGGAGGGGAGTACCTGTTGTACTGGGTTGTGACAGGGTCATGAACCACACACAAGTCTGACAAGTTCGTTATATATCTTTAGCACTTCACTGCCGTCCTCTGTAAGAAGTACTGGTGATTTCACGTTCGTTCACCCAGGATAAATAATGGAACTAAGCAAAACTCCACGAGATCGAACACGAGAGAAGTTGCAAGGTACCTGATAAAATGGCTATGAAAGAACTCTGCACACCCTCACTGGGCATGTTGAGTGCCTATACCCAACGGGTAAATTATCTAGAGCTACCCACTGCATCCGTCGGCTCTGATTATAAGTCAGGCATAATTTCCTTGCTTTTTCTATCAGCGGTATCGCATCGTCCACTTACACCATTCCTACTTGCCTCTCATGGATATCATTGGGGGCCGGAAAGCTCGGAAGAGGCATCAAATTCATTGGACAACTAGCGACAGTATAAACCTTGAAGAAACTGTTTATTTAGCAACGCAGAATCGTGTGCATGGAATTGGAAGTATCTCATGTGGACGGAGAATGTGGTAAGATGGTGGCAGATTACAGCTTAGGCATGTTAGATACAGCTTGGAGATGCGGTGATCTTGACAAACAAGTCAGCCAAAATCTTATTCTTATGCCAAAAATCACATTGAATATGAACAGGCGCTGGTGATTGAATAGATTTAGCCCAACTATCTATATAATATTCAATAAGTAGGTGGCAGTACTGAGTTGATGTGAACCTATTTGTGTCTGTGACTTCTTACCAATCAGAAGCTGGGACTGTGATTTTGGCTTCTGCAACATGGCTAAACTTGACTGCGACTACTTATGCATGATTCTGTTGCGACAGAGATTTAATGTCGTATTAATGTCTTTTTTACATGCTGAATGCCAGATCGAAACACAATCCGAAGCCTTAGGCGTTCATTATCCATATTGGGACAATTGTGTCGAGAGTGGGGCTCTGCACATGAGGAAGGAAGGTGCAGGTGCCCAAGGTTGGGTGGTCCTAGCTCCTTGCTTCTTGTCTGCTGCTGCTCGCTGACAAATATCTTCCCTACTGCAACAACGTTCCCCTTCCTGCATCAGTCAGCAAATCCATCCAATCTTCTAACCCGAACCCATCGTTTATTCCCATCGCGTCGAGTATCAGAGCGGCCGGTGTCGGAATCAAGAAGAGAAATAGAAACAAGGGATTGGGTTTTCGTTTTTGATGAGGGGATTGCCTGGCATTTGAACGATTCCCACCAAAACAACACTGGCCTCAGTTGACGCGTCTTTGTTACTCGAATTGAGGCTTCACCAAGATTGCATTACAGCTGAGACAGTCTACTTGACATCAAACAACCCAACACAGACAAGTTCGCGTGTGTTTTGGGCTTTCCGCACCAGCCGCCAGAATCGTTGTCAGCACTTCAAACTCATTTTAGTCGATACTGGCAGAATCAGAGACGGCCTCGAGTTCCGTACGTGTGTGCAGTAACAACACCCATCCGCCATCAGATTGCAGAAGCGAGCAAGCGACAAGCGAGCGATAACCAGGCCAAACTGCCTACCTAAACCTATCTAAGTTTAGGCTATCCTAGTCCGTCAAGCAAAGCGGAGAGCAGAAGCGTCCCTGGCCCAGCCACGCCATTTTCCGACCTGGGGCCACCACTCAGACGCTCATTCAAAAGGTCCACGGATCCAGGTTACATAATCCGTTCCTCTTCCACCAGCCTCTCTCCTCACACGTCTCTGTCAGTCAGCGTCAGGTCCCCCCTCGTCGCAGTGATAATCATCGCCCTGGGTCACCACTACTTGGATGCTGAGTCAGACTCTCCTCCCCCAGAGCTCAAGCATGCAGAACTCCTCAGCAAGCGGCGCCAATAATCAAGGTTAGTTAAGACAACTCTTTTACTCTCTCTCTTTCCTTTCTTATTGTGTCTCGTCTGTTTCTTTATTCGAGTGCTTCCTGTTCTGAAACTATAACTCTATCTATTATCTATACTGCACTGCGCCTCACATTGGCCTTGGTCTATTGCGACACTCATAGCGCTCCTTGTATCTCTCTACCATCTGAATAGCATCCTTGTCGCGTTTTCGCGCAACCCGATATACAATACACTTAGAGCTCCTTATCCTCATCACTTGAACACGATACCCGTCTCCGGCTCTTTCGGCTTCGCGTCTGCTTCAATTACTGTTGACGTAGCTTCTGAGCGCATTGGCTAAAACCGACCCCTCTAAATAGAGCAGCATTTGCGCGCACAGCTCGAGCTCCTCAAGAGTCACGACGCGACAGGCTCATCCTCGCCGACTTCTCCTGCTCCTCGTGATACTCGGCATCAACCCCTTCAGCCGGCTCCTGCGCGGCCGTCGAATGGCTTCGATCACTTGCCCAACCCTCAAGATCAACCCCGAGCTATAGCCGTTAAAGGCGAGGTTGAAGCTCACATTCACCCTGACCTTCGCGCCCGAGCCAATAACGCACCCACCGCAACCATGATGCCTATCGTTCCTCCATCCGGGCACAGCCCAGGCGCCTCTGCTGGCCCATCGACCGCCCCAATTGCCCCCGCGCCCCCGCCTCACATGTCGCCGGACGACCATGGTGACGGTCGCAGCAAGGCCAAGCGTGAACTATCTCAGTCAAAGCGCGCTGCGCAAAATAGGGCTGCCCAGGTAAGTTAGCAAACATTGGCTTGTTGCTAAGCAAGATCGATCCGCTGCTTGTTGAGCTATTTGACCAACAATTCATCAACAGAGAGCATTCCGACAGCGCAAAGAGGGTTACATCAAGAAACTCGAGCAGCAGGTACGCGAATACATGGATATGGAGCAATCTTTCAAGACGCTCCAGTCAGACAACCATGCGCTGAGAGACTATATCGTCCACTTGCAATCGCGCTTGTTTGATGTGACGGGAGAATACCCACCGCCTCCTCCCAACGTTGATATTGCCCAACCTGTACAACAATCGTCAGCACCGGCACCGGCCCCAGCCCCAGCTCCGGCCTCAGCACCTGCTCCGATTGCTTCTGCTCCTCCCGAACCAGCGCCCAGTAATTCCGCCGCCGGAACCCCCCTGGAAGCTGTTGCGCAGGCCGTTGCAGGTCTCGCAGCTCAGGAACAGATCGAGCGTCAACAATACCCTACGGCGCACGAATGATGAGTTATGATAATGTAAGTCAAAGCTTAGTCTTTGATGACTGGCAGAAATAGCTTACAAAAGCAGATTGCTTACAGCACTAAAACCTACAATGGCTCTACCTATAAAGAGAGCGATCGAATTCGAATCGGCATCACAAAGAGCCGAATCGATTCTAAAGAACACGACAGAAGTAACAAAGGTGGTTTTGATATCCAAGAAGGCGTATATTTTGCGAAACACTGACAGAAAGGCGCAGCTGGTAAGTGGAAAGGCTGTGCCACGCCAACCAATGTACTTGGCCGCATGGGAGTCATGTGTGATGGCGGGAATGTCAGTTGTAATGATGGTTTTGTCCTTCGAGGAAGGCTTGGCTTATATGGACACAATCCAGGGGCGCAAGAAGGCCACGAGGACTATGCTGATAGAGGGAAGTTAGCAACGGAGCGATGATATGATAGAAACAGATAAGTGTTAATTGTCGGAGTCAAGGGTTTGGTAACAAATAGAGGATCTCGTTTCAACAAATCCCAGCATCATCACTCTGAAGATGGAACTTTTCTCTTGGATGTGTTGGAAAAGAAGAACCAAGGATGCTTCTGTCGCCGAATATCTGTTATATATCCACCGACATCCATGCTAGTCAAGAGTTGGTATCACAGGCATTGGCAACTGGCCAATAAGCTTACACTATGACTGTTCGACCGTCCGCTGCTGGACCCTACCTTGCCTCCACATTAACTGTCAGTTATCCTTCATCCTTCACCTCTCTTTAGTAACATTGAGATTAAGGCCGAATTGTTTGACTTATCTTGCTGGTGATTTACTTGCATTTCCGGGTATAAAGTAAATGAGTTCTACTTCGTAACGAATACCGCAACAGCTTCAAGGCCGTATTTGTGGCGGACGAATCCGAATTATAATGGAAACAAACAACCTTGGCTACATATCCCGAAGGTCTTCATACGAATCTTCAAAACGCTATCGTGTCTCCATTAATGTATGCTCTCAGTCACGTGCGCTGATGGCGTCTTCAAGATCATGGTGAAAATGCCTTCATGCAGTTTACACTAACATATAGTTACCTGTAGCTTTGATAGCTTGTCAGATTATCCGCCACTCAGTTGTCGCCCTAACTCATGGAGGACCAACAACCCCTACCAAGATTCCAAAGGAAAAGGCGTGAGAAGCCGATCCTCAGCTGCATCTTTTGCAGAGGACGCAAGTAAGTCCTGAGTTGGACAGAGAGGATCGCAATCCGCCTCGGTATTGATTCGTCATCGTCATAGGCTTCGATGTGACAGGCAGTCTCCTTGCGGGGCTTGCGCACGACATGGCAAGCCGGACGAGTGCACCTTTACATGCTCGGAGCAAGAGCGCAAGGATGCAGTTGATTATAGGCCTCATAAGAGAAACCAAAACGCTCGTCAGAGAATCGCTCGTCTTGAGAGCCTGGTGACGGAACTGAGAGATAGGACAGGGAACTCTGGCCAAAGTCTGGGCAACACAGCTCCTTCGAGCAATGGGTTTGCTCGTGCAGAGCCTCCTCTGACGAACAGCTCAACGACTGTCAGCATGGGAAATTTGAGTCTCGCAGATGAACGGGCTGTGTATACTGGCAGTTCCCACTGGGTCACAATTCTCGAAGATGTAAGTTCAATCATATCTGTCGACGATCTCCTAGTGACAGCCATACCCTAGATTCAACAACTTAAATGTGACCTCTCTGATGACTTCTCTGAGAGTGCCGGTGGAATATCCCCGCTCTTTGATAGTGGCCTCATGCATCAACCACCAACCCCGAGGATCTTCTACTCGGCAGTGTTAACTGTCTCTCAACGGATCAGATACTGACCATGTTGCCTCCCCGAAAGAGGGTTGATAGATATGTCTCGCAGTACTCTAATACTTTCGACTCCAGTAGATCTCGTTTCACTATCAACTTCCACGGTCTCTAACTCGCCTTGTGACCTAGTTTTCCTACATCGAGGTAAATTCCTCGCAGAAGTCAGAACAATCCAATTATCACGATGACGCACGTACTGATTCCATCCATAGTATGCGAACTTCTGGGCAAGCCCCTCGACCGCACCCATCATCTGGGTAGGACTGCTATTCGGCATCATGAGCATGTCCGTTTCCATTCAACAGACCGAATTGGGAACTCATGACCCGTCCACTGCAGAGCTACAGGGAACGCTTGAGACGTTCCGGACGCTTACCATCCACTGCTTGATTGCTGGAGACTATCTGCATGCTAGCGGGTATACAGTTGAGGCACTGATGCTACATTTTGCCATTGACCAGCATGCCAATATTGGTACACACATCAGGAACTGGTCTTTCATGGGCGTCATCATCAGAGTAGCTATGCGTATGGGCCTTCATCGCGAGCCACCACACTGGCCACATATCCGACCTTTACAAGCTGAGCTTCGACGACGGGCTTGGACGTTTCTGTATAGCGTGGACTTCTTCACCAGTACCCAAGTCGGACTGCCGCGCATGATCAAGGACTCCCAGTGCGATACACGCCCACCATCGTACTTGATGGATGACGACTTTAGCATAGAACATGATACACTCCCTCCAGAGAGACCATTGTCAGAGCCTTCTATGCTGGCTTTTCATATTCAGAGGCATGGAGTGATCAAGGTAGCAGCTGAGATATATGACACTACCAAGGCTGGACCCCCATCAATGTCTGTCATTGCTGCCCTCGAGGCCAAGCTTCAAGGGGTTGTCGATGCCTTGCCTACTTGGCTGAAGCCAAAACCTCTGGAGGAGTCGATTGCAGACAGCCCTTCCATCATACTGAATCGAATGATGCTGGACATCATTGTCCAAAAGGCCATCTATCTTCTCCACCGCCACAGCTTCATCAGGGGTTCGACCGGAGAAGATAACACCAGGTCCCACGAGGTTTGCATTGAGGCTGCTCTAGCAATTCTCGAGTATCAGCGGCGGATGAGCGAGGAGACTCGGCCTGGAGGTCTCATGTATGCCATTCGCTGGAGAGTTGCCGCGCCACTCAACCACGAATTCCTTCAAGCCACCATGATGCTATGCCATACTTTAAGCAGATATGATGCGAATCGTGCTCTGGGCAGGCGAGGGGACCTCCTGCAGGCGTTGACTGTGGCCAAAGACAATTGGGCGCAGAGCTCTGATCGATCGATCGAAGCTCAAAGAGCTGTGAAAGCTATCTCGGTCATGCTGGAACAGGACCACGAGAAGTCAGTACCTGTTCCAGTTCATTCATCTGGTACGAAGTCACGTTTCCTTCCAAATATGTTTTGACTGCTGATTATCCTGTGTGATAGTTTCCGAGTCCTTTTCTTTTGAAGCAACAGAAAACACTTTTGGTGTTTTCGACAATACCTTTGGCCAAACAATGGCATTGGATCCTTCATTCTTCTCTATAGAAGACGATATGCCAACCTTGAGCAGTGTTATAAGTGAGTATATGACTGATACAGTTGCGCCTGGTCTTTCAGGGTCATTGTTCGAAACCCTGAACTGAATAAAGACTTTGCCAGAAGGTGGATCAGATTGAGGAGCGTGGGGCTGGGCAGTCCCGAGCTTTTCCTACAGTACAGCATCGCCACTTAGCAAATAAAGAATAAATCGTGACTCTGATGATTGGAGTCTTGGATAACGTCGATGCGAGAATAAGAAATGGAATGCATAGACTATTGACGAAAGTGGGCGGCTCGCCCCATATTCACCCGGAAGGCGGCGTTGCTCCGGCCTAAAAATATCATGCCTGCCCCTGGAAGCTTCTAGGATAAGGCGCTGTACTTATCGATAAGGCCCTGGAATTCTAGCGACAGGTGAAAGTTACGATACCCATAGAACGCTGTGCTTTAGCTTCTTTTTGTCCGGACTGGGCTGACAAATCGACGTCACACCACGAGAATTGAAAAGTATCAGTTTCCCAGGTCGGATTGTTGTTGATTTCTCGGTTCCTGCCTAGGTATTCGTTCGTTGACGTTGGCTTATAGACTGTTTGCTTGTTATTTTCTCGGAATCGCCGAATTGGTTCCCGTCTTATTCCTTGGGTTACCTTAATTTTTTTGGCCGCCACACCCGACTACAAAGACATACCTCCATTCGTATCTTACCACCGCCAGTGGCGCCATTCAATGTCGAGCGATTCCAACGATCAACAGCAGGCGGCTGTGGCCGCTTCTGCTGCCCCTGCATCGCTATCCGCAGGAGGCTCTGCTGAGCCGCCTAAGAAGATCCCGAAAGGTGTAGTACTGGGCCCTGATGGCAAGCCGTAAGTTTCATCTCAGTAGACGTCCTGTATGTAAATGGAGCCCTGTTCAACTGACCCTTGCTTAGATGCCGAAGCTGCACTTCTTTCTCTGCATGGGCTTCTCAAACAAAAAGCACTCTCAAACAAGACGCAGCAGGAAAGGCTCAGCGTCCTCCCGCCGAATGCCCTCCAGATGTTGAGGTGCTAGGCCGAAGTACGTGGACGCTGCTTCACTCTATCGCAGCACAGTACCCAGAGAAGCCATCTACTGGCCAAAAGTCAGATCTCTTGAGCTTCGTCGGTCTATTCTCGAAGTTGTATCCATGCTGGGTATGTGCCGAGGACTTCCAAGGCTACCTCAAGCGTGAAGCGCCACAGGTCAACAGCCGGGACGAGTTTGGCAAGTGGCTATGCGGCGCTCACAACGACGTCAATCGTAAGCTGGGCAAGCCTGAATTCGACTGTTCCAAGTGGGAGGAGCGGTGGCGGACAGGTTGGAAGGATGGGCGATGCGATTAAGCTGTCGCGATTCTGGCCTGAGCAAGCTGAGCTGAGGTTCAGGCAGGCTGCTGGATCGACGGTCGGGCCGGGAGCTTAGCGCGCATATCGATATCAGAGATGGGTCTTTTTAAGCTCGACTCATTGTGGTTTCAAAAAGCAAGGGCCTTCGGTGTGCGGTGTACGATTGCGGAATGATATGATGGACTGACTGTTGGACGTTATGTGGATACACGTGGTGGGTGGCCAGTGCCGGACCGATGAAGCGGAGTGATGGCAACGACATCTGTTATAGACACAGAAAGAAATGATGCGCAAGTGGTTTCAAGATCAACAAGTAGAGCATGGAAATCGCCGATTTTACATGTTTCAACAGGGAGCATAAGATGTATAGTATAGTATGGGTAGGGGCCGAAGCGAGGACTGCATGCATAGAATCCCATCTCAGGATAGCCAAGTTGATAGTTAGATGTACAATTTATAATTTAGAACGAAGCAAAGATTACAGGCCATCGATATTTCACCCTATAGTGAAAGTCAGGGATACCATCACTCCATGCCGCTCTAAATATTCTTCGTCACCAGTCAAGGCTCAGTATATGGGAAATAACCAGACCGAGACAGCTGAGAAACGCAGTATTAGCCGCTGCGACGAATACAGTCCAATTCAGGAACCAAACAAAAGTGAATTTCCTAGGGACCGGGTCTCGCCAGTATAATTCAATACCCTTGCCTCGTGCTGTCTCAACTCGACCCCGAGCATCCCTGCTGTTTTTCGGAGAACTCCCTTTAGGCGCGATAAGAATGATCTGACATCCATGACAACGCCTTACAACGCAACTACCGGGCCGCTATTTTGGCAAAAATCCAAACTGTCTCAACACAGTACTGTACGGCAATGCTAGGGCCAAGGTGGTGTATGGATAGATTTCCAAATCTCAGGTTACCTTACCCTGCAACACCCCATCTCGCAGCCCATGCCTGTCATTGCCCCTACGAAACCATGCTCTTTAGTCGTAGATGACAAGAAATAGTTACTATCGTCCCGCAAATTGTAACACGATATCGGTTTGGGGTTCATGATTATTCCGGCGGCAAGGAGCGGAAAGCATAGGAAAGAAGAGGCTTGATTATATAAATCGGACGGCGATAGTATGTTGTAGTACGGCATGAGCTTGGAGGAAGGGCCTTTTACGGACACAAGATCCCTGTAGTGAGTCATCCTAATTAATTAATTATTTATCGCTGTAGTCTTGCATGTTGTTTTGATCAATTGAAGTGTTGTGTATAGTGACTTGCGAATGGGTGGGAAAGTAGTTGGTTGAGATATTTTTCTCGGTGTAATGCATAGTCATCTCTTGCCTCAGCATGACTACACACGCATACCTAGTCACTGACAACCATGAACGCAACAGTTACATGCAAAATGCAGTGTAATGCGTGTTGCTCACTACCGAAATGGACAGGTTGTCCGATAGAGGTGGTGCAGTACTGAAATGCACATGGTAATCCTCAGTATTGTGTCATTGATGAGGATATAACCAAGATTATTGCTTCATGGACATCCACCACCGTTGCCCATATTAAAAATAAAAAAGAATACGTAGTCCCTGAATCTGACACGCGGTTGGGCCCCGATTGACCTGGATCTGTATCGATTGCCGTACTTGCTGTAAAACAACGCCATTGTCCATTCCAAGCTGTGAGGTGAGTATAATTCTTTACGGCATGGTCCCGGCCGGCGCTCGGCCGCACAGCTCCGGACTACCCGGTCAGTGGCTACAAGGGAGTTGAGACTTGCTTGAACCGTCTTCAACACCCACGCCAAGAAGTAATGGATCCATGTAGATGAGATCGTGGCTGGTGGGTTACTGAAACCAGATTGTTGTTGATATGGAGATATTCACCTCTGGTTTTGGCAGTTTTCCTTTCTTTTTCCCTCCTGCTTGGCGGCATGGTCCCGTAAATCTCCTCCCCTGTTGAAGAAGCATCCGATTTCTCCAAAAGAGATCCACTCATTCTATAGCATTGACAGCATACAGCCTAAGAAATGTTTCTAGACGTTCTTAGACCCGTTCACCTTCCAAGTCTGCCCGATTGAGAGGGCCCGTATCAAGGCACATGGCATCATATGATTGTCTTCCCATCCATGCTTGTCGCAGTTCACCGTGGATTCGACAGTGAAAAGTCACAGTGAGGATACGGGAGAGATAGAGAGCTACTGCATCTACTAACCGTACGAGTCCTTAGTGGAAGAGCCGCCTGAGCTCCCGTCCAGTGGCGCTGACAGGACATTACATCACCATCCATCACAGCTGTCCACCGGGCGGCTTGTCGCTCCTAAAAAATGCTCACCACTTTATTTTCCATGGCCTACTAATCCAATCCAATAATTAACTCGTCAACGTCAAAAAGCATGGGCCGCTCTTACATCGCGGTTTCAGCCGCTTGACGACGGGCGCGAGCGACAAAATATCGTGATTTCAACCCGAGAGTAACGGTCAATAGAAACTCGATTCATTTCTCTGGCTTATGCCCGCCTTGTCTCCTTGACAGGTCCGATTATACTCTGGGTCCAGGTCTGGGCTATGTACATACAGTATGGTCTTATTTTTGGGCAATTAATCAGATCAGATCAGATCAACCCATTTGAGGTTTGGAATTGAGAGGGAATAAGCCAGGGTCAGTCCCCCATTGGTGAAGTGCTGACTGCTGTACCGTATGTGCATCCACTATTGGAAGCTTCAACTATCTACCTACCTTCCTTGATACTGTCTGTGGTGTCGTCAACGGAAGGTATAAACACCTTCCTTCCCCCTCCTCTGTTAGTCTTCTCTTCCTTCCTCATCATTCCATCGATCACTCAATCAATCATCAACCAACCAATTCCATTCCTCTTTTGGTTGTCTTGGTTACTTCTAACCCAGACACCTCATCAACCGTCTCCTCCTCATCCAACCTATAAATAAGCTTCGAGCTTCTTTCACCTTTTACCCCTCCAAATCAACCTTATCTTACCTACAACATTCCATCATCCACCGATTAAACCGCAATCATGAGCAACAGCAGCCTTCAAAAGCCCATTGACGTGGCTGAGTACCTCTTCAAGCGACTCTACGAGGTCGGCGTTCGATCTGTTCACGGTGTTCCCGGTGATTACAACCTCATCGCCCTCGACTATCTTCCTCAATGCAACCTCAAGTGGGTCGGCAGTGTTAACGAGCTCAATGCTGGTGAGTTTCATCATGACTCCACTCCATCTGAATAGCTTCATCATGACACCATTTACTAACAACAACTTACAGCCTACGCTGCCGATGGCTACGCTCGTGTTACCAAAATGGCTGCTCTCATCACCACATTCGGTGTTGGCGAGCTCTCTGCCATCAACGGTGTTGCTGGATCTTACTCTGAGCACATTCCTGTTGTCCACATTGTTGGATGCCCTTCTACCATCTCTCAGCGTGACCAAATGCTTCTTCACCACACTCTCGGCAACGGTGACTTCGACGTCTTTGCCAACATGAGCTCTCAAATCTCCTGCAACGTCGCCAAGCTCAACAAGCCCTCTGAGATTGCTGAGCAAATTGACACTGCTCTTCGCACCTGCTGGCTCCGCTCTCGTCCCGTCTACATCATGGTCCCTACCGATATGGTCCAGGAGAAGGTTGAGGGTGCCCGTCTCGACACCCCCATTGACCTTTCTGAGCCCCAGAACGACCCTGGCAACGAGGACTTTGTTGTTGACGAGATCCTCAAGGCCATGTACGCCGCCAAGCGTCCTGTCATCCTCGTCGACTCTTGCGCTATCCGCCACCGTGTTGTCGAAGAGGTTCACCAGCTTGTTGACAAGCTCGACCTCCCTGTCTTTGTTACCCCCATGGGCAAGGGCGCAGTGAACGAGGACCACCCCAACTATGGTGGTGTCTTTGCTGGTGACGGCTCTCACCCTGCTCGTGCCCAGACCATTGTCGAGGACTCTGATCTCCTTCTCACCATTGGTGCTCTGAAGAGTGATTTCAACACCACTGGTTTCTCCTACCGCACATCTCAGATCAACTCGGTTGATTTCCACAGCACTCACTGCAAGGTCCGGTACTCCACATACCCCGGCGTTGCCATGCGCGGTGTCCTCCGCAAGATCATCGACAAGGTCGACCCCAAGTCTATGCCTGCTCCTTCTATTCCCGAGGTCAGGAACGAGGTTGAGAAGAACAACGACGACTCCGAGACCATCACACAAGCCTGGTTCTGGCCCCGCGTCGGCGAATATCTCATCCCCAATGATATTGTAGTCACTGAGACTGGTACCGCTAACTTCGGCATCTGGGACACTCGATTCCCTCGCAATGTCACAGCCCTCAGCCAGGTTCTCTGGGGCAGCATCGGCTGGTCCGTTGGTGCTTGCCAGGGTGCTGCTCTCGCTGCTAAGGATGCTGGCAAAGACGGCCGAACAATCCTCTTTGTTGGTGATGGATCTTTCCAATTGACTGCTCAGGAGTTGAGCACCATGATCCGACATGGCCTCAAGCCCACAATGTAAGTTATCAAAGCTGCTAAGCTACCAGTACCAGGACTAACTTTTGTCTCAGTTTCGTCATCTGCAACGATGGGTTCACCATTGAGCGATTCATCCACGGCATGGACGCTGTCTACAACGACATCAACAACTGGAAGTACAAGGACCTCGTCAGCGTTTTCGGTGGCGAGAAGTCTTGCAAGACCTTCCAGATCAAGACCAAGAACGAACTTAACGAGCTCCTCACCAACAAGGAGTTCAACGCTGCCGAGTGCTTGCAATTCGTCGAGCTCTACATGCCTAGGGAAGACGCTCCTCGCGCTCTGGTTTTGACCGCTGAGGCCAGCGCCAAGAACAACGCCAAGAAGCACTAAATGCTTACAAGAATTGATAGACGGGGTTTTGGGAAGCGGTTTTGGTGAACAAATCTTCAGGATGAGTGTCTGGTTGCACTTTGCCCTCTGGCCCAGGTCACTGTTTGGCTAATTATAATGATGTAAATGGTGTATACTATAGAATGGGCATGGTTTTTTATGTTTTATGTATCTTAAATTGAAAAGCGGTTTTCTCAACTAGTTGACAGTTCAAATGGTTTGCTCGAAGCTGATCCGTAGACTTGAGTCTACAACTCTCATCATTGTTGAAGTTTACCCTCTCCCGTTACACTTGAAACCCACAGTCAGGCGCTACTCTCATAGCACAGACACCAATTAAATGAACGCACTATATGAAAATGACTCACAAACATGAAATCATATGTTGGAAAGTCATTCTTCAATTAGACTTTCATAATATTTAAGCGTTTAAGTTATTCGGTCATTGACCCTGGATACCAGTAAGTAGGTAGGCATAAAAGGCACCACATCGACACACGTGATTCGCTCGCGCCAAAATTCTCCACGCGCAACGACCTACCTCAGCTGGATCAAGGCATCTTCAAAACCGACATCAAGGCTCAATTTTTCACCTTCATTTTGGAAAGACTGCGGCAACTGTCGACAAGAATCTCATTTCGCGTATATCGTTTATCTACCAATACACAATATCATTATGAGTGACGGCGCTGGCAAGCGGAAGCAGGGCCCTGGTGGCAATGGCCCAGCCTTCAAGAAGAGCAAGGTAAGCACAAAAGATAAGCCATTGTTTGAACTTGAAACTTTCAATCAGGTTTTGGAGGCTGCTGAATGGCTACCTTGAAAGAAATGAGCTGACATTGATCAAAGGGAGGCGCGTCTGGCAAGTGGCAGACGACACACCAAAAAGCCAAGAAAAACGAGCAGGTGGAGCTAGGGAGAACCCTTGAGGTCAATGATGCCGGAATTTGGGTAACTTACGCGAGAGGAATGAGGGGCAAGGCCATAAGGGAGTTCAAGACCGTCTGCGACGAGGTATGCCACTTGCCCATGACACCCTATTTGTCTACTGTTTGTTGATAGACATGTTCACTCAACTAACCCTGATATAGTACGGCGAATCACTGTTTGGGGTACAACCTCCGAAGGAAGATGGAGAGGGCGACGATGAGGAAGATGGTGGTGACATCGAAGCTTCCATCGAAAAGGAATTGGCCAGTCTAGCACAGCCAAAGCCCAAGACGAAGCAAACCTTTACAGCCATCGGAACTGGCCTCGACTGCGTCTTTTTTATGAAGACGGTGAAGCCCATCGAGCCCCTTCAGCTTGTTACCAAGATTTGTCAGGATGCTAAGGACTGTCCGGACCCGATGCAGCGTAAGACCAAGTACATCAACCGCCTGACACCCGTCTTTGACACGGACAAGGCTACCGACAAGGGTATCGAGCGTGTAGCTCGGAGTGTGATGGGTCCGCACTTTGAACTCAAGAAGGAGTCGGGAGAGGATGCTCCTACAGTGGAGGCAGTTCCTTCAAATGAAGAGTCTGAGGGATCTGCAGGCTGCACGGTAAGTCGAGAATGTGATTCGCAAGCAGTGTTGTCTGAACCATCTAACAATCTCCCCCCTTACAGTACGCCATTAGGTATAACATCCGAAACCACACCGCCTTCAAGTCGAGCGAAGTGATCAAGAAGATTGCGGATTTGGTCAGCCCTAAACACAAGGTCAACCTGAGCAATCCCGACAAGGTGGTATTGGTTGAGATTTTCCAGGTAAGCGGTCCCCCCTTCGCGTAATCCACCTATCGCCGTGTCACAGCAATAAACTAACTAGCGTCAAGACGTTCTGCGGAGTCTCGGTTGTCGATGGCAAGGAGAGTGAGGAGCTGAAGCGTTACAACCTGAATGAGCTGTACAAGGTGGTCTCGGAGGAGAAGCAAAGGGAGAGCAAGCCTGCAGCCAAGAAGGAAACTGCGGAATCGACATAAACTTTGAGCCACTCGCGTATGAAAACGTGTTTTTGATTGTGGTGGTTGAAGGAGAACAATCGTCGTAACAAGCGAGTGTTGTATGTCATGGCTACACAACAACCGTCTTATTCGCGCGGATCGGTCAAGTCTTTCTATGGCGCGGTATCAGACTACCTAGAACGCTCTGCCCGTTATTTAGAAGAGGTCGAACATCTGCCGAGATAGATTCTCAACTTCGATTATGATGGACTCGTAAAGCATCCACTTGGGCTCATCATGGCAGCATGGGTATCAAGGTCGTTACAACTTATTAGGGAGCCATAACGCAACCCTCAATCGCAAGGTTTCGCTTGAAGGGTGCGAAAGGATAATAACTTACGCGGCCACGGGGGGATCATCGCCGGTGGGTTGGCAGCAGGGAACGAATGAGCATATATCGTATCCATCAATAGACAGAGTTTCATGGAAAGCCGAAAAAGAACGGGGCCTCTACACTTGGGTTCATCCCTTGAAGGACTTTTGTAGCTCCATAGTCCAGGTTTCAAAAGCTATTGTCACCTCAAGACTAGGATCGAGATACGTATGGGCCTTTTTTTTAGCGCACGACTCAGGAGATTGTTGTCCAGCCCCAGCTTTGTTGCACACGTTTACACACGGGATGTGTGGGACGTGCCGTAAGGCTAAGCAACTAAGATGAGCGGTGCAAGATGATGGATGACTGACTGACTTGCTGTTCATGTGAGGGGAGGGAGAGATGGGATTTGACAAAGAAAGTATGAGGGCGTGTTTGGTCATGTACATGCGCACACCTGCGTGCATATTCGCACATATATACGACGTTGAGGTTTTAGAGGGGTATATTGAGGCCCTCGTATGACCAGGAAGATCATTTGATATACATAGGTACGATGAGATTACAGACAAGCCAAGCATGCGAACTTGGGTCATTTCTGGTCCGCTCCATTCCCGAGTAATGAAATTAGACCGGGAGAGGCTTGGGGTTGGCCCATGACACTTTGGTAACTTGTAAAAACAGATTCCAACAGCGGTATAGTAGGCGAACATTCATGAATGAGTTATTGTCAAGTTAGGAGGTAGTAGGTAGTATTGTAGGTACGTACCGAAGAGAAAAGGAACAAACAAACCTAGGGGACGGGACTTGACAGGGATGGTTTAACTTGGCGGAATGCAACCCAGGTCAGCTTCGCTTGTTATGGCCAATCATAAATTTCCCGACTCGCTTCTCGATGCACGCCAGAGGCATGGTTCATTTAGAGTCTGACATTCCGCTCATCGTCCGTCAGTGTTGTTCATAGAAGGAAGATGTGAAGAGAATTGTGACGTGTTATACTCAAGGACTCTACAGTACACTCACTCACTGCTTGTCCTTTTACAATCAGGGTAACCAAACAGAATAGTATCAATAAACAAAAAGTCTACTACCAAACAGTGAATGCAGTGAGGCTCGAGTTGTGTTGTCTCGCTTCCCCAAGTACGGTGCCCGTTCCCGTCCGCTTTGCCTATGTCGATCTGTCTTTCGACTAGACCCTTTGCAACAAGCAACAAACAAAAACATTATAAGGGATGAGCTATAATAGGCTGTCAGATTGTCAGATCGTCTCGTCTCGCCTCTTCGATCCTTCGATGCTTCTACTGGAGTTCTTCGGAGAGTATTCCGCGTCCGTATGTCTTGGCGTTCTTGGAGAAAAAGAGGCTTGAGGCTAAAGGCTGCAAGCGTTTGCATTCTCGGTAACCTAACAGCTAACTAGACTAACTGACTGGTGCTGTACGAATACAGAAACAGCAACATGGGAAATCTCCCTTTTCTGTCGGTTGTCGTCAGTCTTTCAATGACGCCTCGCTTCGGCTTCACCGTTCTGGCGGGACAGGACCTTGCAAAGCCTGGTGTCCATCCTTACAACACATGCATGCATACATACATACATAATACAGCCAGGGCTGGCGTCGGGTCCCTACATATGCTGATGTTGCAAATCCAAAAAAGACTCGGACTGTAAGAGTGAAAGTAAAAGTAAAAGGAGAATCGGTAAGTTCAGCTGAGGTAAGTTCAGTTTAGTTCAGCCATTGCCCTAAGCTTCATCATCGTCTTCATCATTATCATCATCACCATCACCGTCATCATCATCAGGCAGTCGTTGTTTCTCTTGATGAAGAAATAAAGTGACACTGCTTGGCTGACTACTAAGGTCAAGTCTCGCTACGTCAACCATTTACATTCCCCGTCTCTCGGTTCTATATTCCGCCCTTATAAGCGTGGACCCTTCTCTACAGTACCTTTTACCAGAGGTACCTTTGCTGCTGGCAATTGACTGACCAATAACCCCCCGTGGCTAAACTATCGCATTCCCATAATTCTCGCTTCTCTGCTCTTTTGCTGACCAGCGGTGACATGCATCCCTGTCTAGTCATTCCGCTTTTCACTTCTATCAACATCACCAACCATGATTCTCACTTTCTCGGGACCGAAAGATATGTTGGCGCCTTGTTCGCTAATACACCTTCTTTTTCTTCTTTACCCTTGTTAATCCCTACACTAAAGGCACTTTTTTTGTTGTTTCCTTTTCCTATTTGAGTTCTGATTGCCTGACCTGTCGCTTTATTCACTTGCTTTTGCATACGCACGAGGCGTTCGAGAAGGCGAAACCGACCCATGTATCGAAGCTAATAACTACTATCTCTATCCCTCACAATCTACCTCTCAATACCATTTCTTTATATTACCCGTTCAGAATCTTACAGAGCTCGTCTCTTGTTAGGATACAATCAGTAAAGTCACAGAGTCGACTTGTTCAGCAGATACTGTCTCTATATACCCCCTCGCCCTCTACTTCTATAAATTTTGTCTCATCTTGTGTTGCAAAAGCATCTCTCCGTCTGTCGTCTGTCTGTTTGTTTATGAGGCATGCATCACAGACAACGTTTATATTCGGCTCTACTTTAGAAAAGACCTATCAAACTCGCAAGAGGCCGAAACTCATTGTTTTACGGGTTACTACAAAGTTATCCTCCAACCCTCACCAACCATCGCCTTGATCTAGCCGCCACTCCTTTTCCGAACATCTTACGACCACACATTTCGCTTCTCTTTCTCATATATACCCGTCTCCTTATGACTCGACCGTCGTACCAATGCACCCTTCGGGACGACGGCAGTCTGCCCCTCTTGAGCCATTGTGTTGCGCAAAAGAACTGGAACCTTGTACAAGACAATATCCCCCGTTCGGCCCGAGACTTGGCCTTTACTGAACCCTCCTCAACCGACCCTCCTTCTACCTCACCTCTCATTCCCATGGCGGCTGCTCCGCCAGAGAGTTCCGTCCTCTCCCTCCTCAGTGGTATCAGCCCTCGTCTGTCGGTCAAGGAACTCGAGGCCATCCCTTCAGCCCGGTTACAACGTCTTTATAATGTTAAAGTCACCGATGGCCCAAGTCTTCTGCTGGCATTGCCTCCACCTCCAGTTATACGCCTGCTGAGATCCGAAAAGTCAACGCTTGGTTCAGAAGCTGCTGTGCTGAAGTGGCTTTCTTCTGGTTCCAGAGAAAGAAAAGTCTGCTCGAGTTCCGTGACGAAAGAATCCATGAGCACAATGACCGGATTGGCGTTGGGTAGTGAGGCTTCTGATAATATGCTGGCTGGATATCTACCTCTGCTCGTCAGGCATGAGTCCGTTGGTGGCATGTCGCCAGTTGAATATAATCTTAGCCGACCGCCACGAGGTACAGCCATATCCGCTCTCTCTAAATCCTTAAGTTCCAATGAGCGAAGGGTTGTGGACTTCCAAACCGGTCAGCTTCTCCGTCGGATAGCCAGTCATGTTTCACCAACAAGAAAATTCGGTATTGCTGCCGATGTGCTCTCGGTCCCTCCCTCAGTCGTTCATCATCCACCCCGACGCTTTGAGGGAAGCTTGAGTGAGTCAAAGGGCGCTGATTCATGGAGGGTAGCATTTCATAGCTTGATGGAATCTGTCCTTCGTGACGGTGAGGACTTGACCATTATGCTCAACTACAAGAATGTCCGGCATCAGTTTGCTCGCTTTGCGCATCTGCTGGATGCGGTGACAAAGCCTCGGCTAGTTGTTATGGATGCCGGTGAAGACTCCAACACATTAGTGCACCGTATTTGGGAAACTGGGAAGAAATCCAAGACGCCTTCTGAGGAGGTGAAGGGAGTACCGGATTCGAAATTGACACGGGGAGCTTCGAGAAAATCGGACCTTATGAGGAAGAGGCAGCAAGATTTCAGAATGATCATCCAAGACGATACCGACGAAAAGGAAGATCGCACGATAATAGAGGAGCCAGTTGGGAGACAAATCGAGCTAACAGGATTACGACAATGGAGCAACTGCATCTTTGGCGATCCTCTCATAGCCTCCATTTTCAGCAAAACACCGTCACCATCAGACAACTTCTGGCGAGGCTTCAACAACCCTATCTCAGGCCAAGACACTGCATCGCCCAATATCATCGAAGGCCGGGAAAACGCACATATCCGCATCCTGCTATACGAATGCTATCACGCGCTGGTCGCTCTTGTGGGAGAGTATTACAGGCCGCAGAACGACAGCAGTAAGAAAGAACTTGCGGCGCGAAAACACCTCGCCAGTGTGCTGGCTCAGCTCGAAGATCTTGACGATATGGGCCGGCAGCGGCGTAGACGCCCCAGTGGCGAGATGTCACCTGCAAAGAGGCCCCGGTCTGGTCAAGAGAGTGAGGAAGATAGCGAATCCTGATGAGATATGAATAGGACACCAGCTGGCAGCTATACACTGTTGACTTGTAGTATCTAACACATGAATACATAAATACTAGACTTCTTTCACCAGATTTGATCTATTAGATCAGTATACACGTAGCTGTTTCACAGAAATCTGGTTTGACTTGTGCCAGCTAGATTACCCCAAAGTCAAATCAAGGAATCACGCTCTTGCTTTTCCCTTCCCTTTTGATGAACTGCCACCAGCCTCGTCATCATCCTTATCATTCTCATCATCTTCGTCCCGTGGGAGTTGAAAGCCCATCATACCTAACAGATTACCCGTCGGCCCAGCCATGCCAGCCTGGCTCTTGAAGCTCTCCAGTAGATTCTTTGCCAAGTTATAATCAATATCGACCTCGTCCGAGCTATCCTCGTCACCTTGCTCTTCTATATCCGGCAAGCTGCTTTCTCCTTCTTTCTGGCTTGTGTTCTTTAGACGAGGCTGCTTCTTGGCAGCAGGGTCGAGCTTGAGAGCACCGTGTTCGTTTAGCTCAGCTTCGAACTCAGTGGTGAGCTTTTGGATTTCTTCGTCGTCTTCATCCATGACCGGCGGTTCAGGTTTTAGTGTGGTTTTCTTGGGCGTGTTGGTGTTTGAGCCTGCAGATGGTAGACCCATCATCTCTCTCATCATTTTCGCAAACTCTTCTTCGTCGAAACTGACCTCCTTATCCTCGGACTCACTATCATCGTCAAACTCATCGTCTTCATCGTCGTCATAGTCCATTTCGTCAAGTTCTGCACCGTCCATTCCCGCACTGTCGTCATTGAGGAATGCCTCGAAACGAGAGACGATTTTCCGGAGATCAGATTGCGTGTTGGGGTCGCCAAACCCTGACTTTGCGCTGGAAGCATTGTTTTCTCTTTTCCCATCCAGTTCCCGCTCAAACTCCTGGTAGTCAATGTCCATCCAAGCTTCGCTGTCGTCTCGGTCGACATCCTTCCATGACTTGATCTCTTCGTCCGACGGGAGAGCATCATCGCCATCTTCTTCAAGGTCCTCAAGGACGATAGCAAGCTCGCGTACGACTCTATTCTTGCTCTTATCGGCCTTTGCAGCCAGTATTTCGAATCCGCATGTGAGTTTCATCCCAATGTCCAATCTCGCCATAATCTTCTCCGCCTCGCCTGAGGGCGCCTCCTTTTGCGCCTTACGAAGCACATCAGCCCAGCTGGGTGGGGTGTCGAATCTCTGGGACCGTAGCTGGGCGAAAAGTACTTTACTGAACCGAACAGATGTCGTGATGAGATCCTGGGGCGGGAATGTTGGTGGCCCTGATGGTGAAATGACACGTTTCAGAGAAATGGGGTCACGAAGATAGAATGTCTCGACTGCCGGTGCAACTGATTTGGGAAGCGAATGGATAACATATGCTAGTTTCCTTGGTATAGTGATGAGTGAATGGTGGATAGATTCGCCGATCTGTGCAGGATACTTTTCAAGTCGGTAGAAGGCCTCGGCTTCAACGAACCCTGAGTGGACAAGGGCCTCTCGTTTTGTTCTGATGATTTCAACTGCTTCCGGCAGCTCAATATTGCGAGTTTTAAGACCGTCTTCATCTTTCACTGGAATAAGCAAAAGATGGCCTGCATTGATCCAAGTTCGGTTGTTGTCGATTTCTGGGTTCAGCCATCTTGGAAGCACATTTGCGGCTTCAACAAGAAGAAACTCGCCATCTGTGTCAAACACCCTGATCCAGAGGTTAGGATGAGACTTGGATAGTTCCCGAAGTATGTATACAATCAGCCATTCATCCTCTACGGCATCGCTGTAGTCAGTGATGCCGTGGAGATACACCAGTCCTGTCGTACCAATTAGCATAGTGCGTTAGAACAATAGCAAACATCGCAAGTCTAATACTCACCCTTTTCGTTTTTTAGTGTAAGATTGAATTCATCTTTTTGCCATATGTAGTCTTTTGTGAGGGTATTGGCTAGGTCTATGACTGACTTTCGAATATTCTCGATCTGTGAAAGTTGTTTCCTGGCATCCAGTTGAGGATCCAGGAAGAAAAGTAGATATTCCACGCAATTATCGGGCAGGTGGTTTTTGAAGTCCGTCTCCTCCTGGCCTGTTTCTTGAAGAGGTTCCTCCTCCTCTATGATTGCTGATCTAAACGACATGATAGTTTTGGAACTTTTGTGAAATCGTGATTTTGTCAAGGGAGATGTTGATTGAGGTAGCGATTTTACGTTCCTATGACAGCTAGCTACCGGGTAAGCTACCCACAATGGGTATATGACAGAAATGCGCTAACCCGACTGTACTGTAGCCCCGAGGTATCAGAAACTTGCCCGTTGAGAGAATGAGAGACTAAATCAGTGGGCCAGTTTAGGCCAGTCTAGAGTAGGTCCTTAGGCTATTTATTCTTGTACCCTAGAGCTTGAGACGATTTTTGTCTTCTTGACGGGTCGACTGACGGACGAGTGGGCTTGTTGGGTTGAATTGGTTGAGGGTTGAAGGAGAAAGAAACAGCTGCTGCTTTGTGCGCAGTTAAATAACTGCTGCGTGAGTCACAGCGTAGTAGTCCAGTTGTGAGGTCAACTTCTACTGTTATGACTTATTGAGGTTTGACCTGCCTGGAAGAGGTCATTTTACTGCTGATAATTTTGAGTATATTGGAAACCTAGCTTGGGCATTTGTATAAAGTTACCCAATAATAGTACCCTAAAGCTTAGAGGCCATCTTTTCTGTTACCCCCCCTTCCAAGTGTAAGTAGGTACCTTCATGCCCCACTTTTGCGACACGCTCGTCACGTCCCCCACGCGTAGAGTGGAAGAAAGGTCCAAGATTCAATTGTCGTTTATCAGTCTTAGTACTAACCCAACCTTTCTCCTTTGTACGGACAGTGAGTGAAGCAATATTCACTGCTAACGTCAACATTCTTCACCCAAATACGAACAGCGCTACCTCGTTATCCGACATTCGTCTCACTAAATGCTGTCCATGGTCAACTTTCTTGTAAAGGATTCCCACCTCGAATACCCATCATTTGAGACGTCGCAAGGCCGTGCGCATCGTAGCCATGGCTCCCACCAAACGATCAAGGCGCGACGCTGAACAAGACGACGAAATTATAGACGTACAACAAGCGCGATCCAACTATGGGAAGGGAGATGCTGTAAGAACCACAGACGCTACCTATCAACTACCTGACCTGACTTCTTTCAAAGAGAAAACGCGCCAGGGTCACTCTCGATGACGAAAGAACGATAGAACGATCCCCTCAACGCGAGGAAACACCAAGCGGCGAGAGCGAGGATGACGATGACCGCCGACCACGGAACACACCCCCTCAAACTCAGTATGAACTGATGCGAGATGACGGCTTCAAACACCTCGAGCACGCCGATTGGGATGATCAGCAAGCGACTCAGAAGCTGGCTCAGCGGGGTAACACTCTGGGCAACAACATGGTGTCTGAAAGCGGCATCATTGAAAGCATCACGTGCTTTAACTTCATGTGCCACGAGCGATTACATGTTGACCTTGGTCCGCTCATCAATTTCATTGTAGGAGAAAATGGAAGCGGCAAGAGTGCCGTTCTTACCGCCCTGACGCTTTGTCTAGGTGGCAAAGCCAGTGATACCAACCGAGGAGGAAGCCTCAAGTCCTTTGTGAAGGAGGGTACTGAACAAGGAAGCCTAGTCGTGAAAATCAAGAATGCCGGCTCAGACGCCTACCAACCTGATATATACGGCGAAACAATAATTGTCGAACGTCATTTCTCCAAGTCCAGTAGTAGTGGCTTCAAAATCAAGAGCGCCAACGGCCGAATCATATCAACAAAGAAGCAGGAGGTCGATGAGATCTCGGAATGGTACGCACTGCAGATTGGCAACCCCCTGACCGTTCTGTCGCAAGACAACGCGCGCCAGTTTCTCAACGCGGCAACACCCGCCCAGAAGTACAAATATTTTGTATCTGGCGTGCAACTGGAGCAATTGGACAATGATTACAAGATGTCGCAGGACACACTTGATAAGACACTTCTGCTCAGAGACGACCTGGCCTCAAAGGTTGAAGAAATAAAAAAAGAAATGGAAGAAGCCAAACGTCTAGCCGAGACAGTAGAAAAGAACAAGACATTGCGTGAGAAAGCACGGCACTACAGAAACCAACTAGTCTGGTCCCAGGTCGTGGAGCAGGAGCGGTCACTCGCCGAATATGAGAAGGACCTTGCGAGACGGGCCCAAGCCATCATCGACAAGGAACAGTATTGCGAAAGTACGACAGAAGAGCTCAGGGCAACCGAAGAGAAGCTCGACCAACGTCGTCAAGCGAAGGAACAACTGGAGCAAGGACGAGAATCCTATGAAGAGAGCATTGCTAAAGCGACGGAAGCACACCGGGAAGCAACAAAAGACGAGTCTGAGTTGCTCATGGAGGAACGAGACGCCCACCAGCGTCTTAAAACAATTAAAGATGATATCAAGGCCTGCAAATCCAAGATTCAAGAGGAGGAACGCCGATTGAGTCAGTCGACTGGAAACGCTAGAGCTGAAAAGGATAACGAGCTTGAACAGGCCCGGGATAAGGAATCTCTGTTGAGGCAACAAATGGAAGAGATACACAACAACCTTCCCGACCTTCAAACTCGGCTCAGCGAGGCTGAACAGCGCTCGAAGAAGCTTTCGCAAAGCAGAGATCTCAAACGCAAAGAGATCGTTTCTGTAGAGCAGCAAGTCCGAGAACTCAAAGCAACGACCGGAGGCCGTTTTGATGGTTACGACAGAGAGATTCGCGATGTGGTCAGTGCAATCGAAAATGAGCGAGGATGGGAACAGAAACCCGTCGGCCCTATTGGAGCTCACATTCGACTATCAAAGCCCGAGTGGTCAGGTATCTTGGAGCGAACTCTCGGCGAAGGACTCAACGCATTTGTCGTTAGGAGTAAGTCAGACCAAACAAGACTATCCAGCCTGATGCGCCGATTCCGCCTCAAGAAACAACCACCAATTTATATTGCCTATGGCGGCAAGATCGACACAAGCAGTCAGGAACCAGATCCAGCCTTCGATACCATTCTTAGGGTTCTCCAATTCGACGATGACATTGTCAGATCCCAGCTCATTATTGGCAACCAAATCGAGAAGATTATTCTTATTCGTGATCGAGTCGAGGCTGAGAAAGTTATGGTCGAAGGCGTCCCTCCTCGCAATGTAGGGGCTTGTCTCTGTTTCCATGACGGACGGGGTAAGCGAGGATGGGGCCTTAGGCTCACCAACCGCAATGGCTCAATCGGAACAAGCCCTGTTCAGCCATACACTATGCGACCCCGAATGCAAACAGACGCCGGCCAACAAGTTCAGATTCAGGAAGACAATCTCAAGCATCTGGGCCAGGAGATGGCCGAGATCAATCGGGACGAGCGTCAGGCACAACAGGCAGTTCAGCGATGCAGGACAGAGCTTGAAAATCAACGCAAAGATAACAGGAGGCTCGAGGGTGACCTTCGTCGAACGCAAGCTGATATCGAGCGTATCCAGATGGAGATGGATGCGTTCGAAGGCGTCGATGACAGACTGAATAGCCTCCGAGCAGAGCTGGAGTCGAGGCGATCCGATGAGGAGTCCCTTGGAAACCAGTATGGCGAAATGGCACTATCAAAACGAGACCTGAAAGCCAAGACCGAGAAGGCTCGCTTGAAGCTTGAAGAAGCCAGGAATAATCAAGAGGAATTCGAAGGCAAAGTTCAAAAAGCATCCCTAAAGATTGCCACTGCTGAGAACATGAGGCGAGTTGCTGTAGCCAAGAAGAACGATGCTTTCGAGCAGCTCGATATTGAGAGAAACGAAAGGCGGCGTGCTGAGGAAAAGAGAGACCACAAGGCTACAGAGGTGGCCGAGTTCATCGAGCAAGCAACACAGACAGCATCAGAGCGCGTGCACATCCCGGAAGACGAAACATACGCCAGCATTGAGCAAAAGTACACTAAGATTAGAGAACAACTCAAACAACGAGAAGCGCGTCTAGGAGCTACGGACCAACAAATATATGATCGTTCGAAGGAAGCTCAAGAGCGACACGAGAGCGTTACGAGGCAGACCCAGGACTTGGACGACACTGTCGAATCCCTGAAGCGTGCCATTGAGAGCCGTCTGTTCATGTGGCGCCAGTTCCAGCGACAGATCAGTGCACGTATTCGTATCCAGTTCAACTATCTTCTCAGCGAGCGAGGTTTTCGAGGTAAAATTGACCTGGACCACAAAAACCGCAAGGTTCACATCCAGATTGAACCTGATGAGACACGCAAGAGCTCATCTGGAAGAAATACAAAGACTCTTTCTGGCGGAGAAAAATCCTTCTCGTCCATTTGTATGCTGCTGTCAGTTTGGGAGGCAATTGGTTCTCCAATTCGATGCCTCGACGAATTTGACGTGTTCATGGACAATGTCAATCGTGCTATAAGCACAAACATGCTGGTAAGTGATCAAACTACCAAATTGATAAGAGATTACACTATCTAACATAACAATCCAAATAGGTGGATGTTGCTCGTCGCTCGGTTTCGCGTCAGTATATTCTCATTACCCCCAATGCCATTGAAGGCCGGGCGAGGTTGGATAAGGATGTCAAAATCATTCGGTTAGTAATCCTTTCTTTTTTTGCTGCCGTCACTTGTCAGTTGCTAACAATATCTCTCCCAGACTTACGGACCCTCGCCAACGAACACTTCATGAGTTCCAATAGACTTTGTACTTGGAGTTAGGCGCGAAATGGATCATTGACGGGCACTCAAAGGATTGGAAGACAAAAGCATGGGTTTAGGCTTTGTGGAGTTATCGTGTGTGATACCAAAGAACTTTGTGGAATTGTTCTGTACAGGAATGGTCAGTGTATAAATGGCATTATAACTTGCGCCGGCTAAGGCTTCTGCTTCTATATTCATGGGTGATGATGGTATACATGGTTTTTACAATACTTTTACAAACGCTTCATTCTCCTTCGTTCTTCGGGGGAACGTCCACTTCTTCAGACCCTGACACCCTTGCTCCTTAATATATTGACACCAGCGCTGAGCGTGTACCCGGCCCATTGGCCGAATGATCCAACCATGCCGCCGACTGACTTGACTTCGCTCAGTCTTCGCTGAAGGAACTGTCTTGTCTCGACAAAACCGGGTGATCGATCATTCGTCATGAAGAGCTCGCTCGTGCTATAGATCATAGATAGGGTGGCGCGCTTGGTATACCATGAGGGATCAACAGCCTTGTCGCCAGCAAGGAACCAGATTTCGTCCGAGAGCTTGGCAAGCTCTTTTAGAGATTCGGGAACGTAGCTGGGCTGCGCCATAACGGCCAATGCCTGTCAAGCAAGACTGTAAGTATTTAGGGTAACCCATGGGTTCGGCACATGTCCTACCTCTTGCCAACGGTCCAGAATCTCCTTGTTGCCCATAAGTCGCTCCCATGTCAACGCCTCCACTCTTGCCGCGACGCTTGGTTGATCTACATCGGGGAAGATTTCCCTGCTGCGAGCTGCCAGAGCCTCGCGCTGGGTAGTGAGATGGTATCGGATCAGGCCAAAGGCGCCGTCGGGGATGACGCTTGCACTGATATCGAGGTAACCGGCATCTCTTGCCCCACGACCAAGGGCTTTCTGGGAGAATCCGAGTTCGGGGACATGCTTGTAGGCAGCAGCAAGGATGGACTTTTCTGCATCGCCAAATGGTCCTGGTGGTGGTGGATGATCGTATGAATGGAAGGGTCGACGAGGGGTCAGACCCTGTGTCAACCTCGAGGCGCGCAAGGCTGATGTCCTGGGGAGAATTCGAGTGGAAGCTGCCATATTAACGATGCGTTATTCCAAGGTATTGCAGTATTAAATTTGACGACGTCGCGATTGGACTTCACATGAATTGACCGTTTTTTCTGGAGTTGATGTTTGCGATTTGTTCTAACTGTCTTCCAATCATAACGATCCAATGAACCGGGGCGGGCCACGGCGGAAGAGCTCGGCTGCTCGGGCCACTCCTGGATCGGCAGTGAGTATGTTCACTCCTGGAGCGGCTGCTTATAGCAGTAGAGCAACTTCACCATATGCTGTGATGTTGCTACAGATTATTCTTCGCTATGATCCCGTGAAATCAGATAACTAAAATGCCTCACTAATAATAAATGCTTCCGCCAGGTTACGGCAAGTGGTATGGAGCAAATGGTTACTGTTTGCGTTTACAACTCTTCCAGCACGACATTTCAGCATCCATGGCGGGGCTTTGGTACTACGAAATGTTGTACTCTCAGTTACTTCCCTAGTGGACGTGTCTGATCTGATATGCTTGTAAACGAGAAACTCCCATGCTATGCTACCATGTCCTAGCTCAAGCCGTGTCTTACTAGTAGTATGCATGGATCAGTCGTTCACAATCTTCCGAGAAGTCCTCGACTTCCAACCCAAAGTATATCTCGCTTTGCTAAATCGTAAAGCCCCAACACCAAGAGCTACAGTACATATGTTGCAGGCAATGATATGAGCGGTATCATCCTGTCCTATGCAGCCGTCATGCAGATGCATGTCTGCTTACTTATGAGTCTGGTATTCCATCCGGGGCTTCTTCCTAGGGACGGAGGGAGCGGCAAGCCTGCCAGCCTGTGTACCTAGTTACTCCACATTGAATGCTGCTAACGGCCTGAGCGTAATCAGATACATCGCCAGGGATCCGCCAACAACCTTGATGATCGGATCCGGACCTGGCATGAACCTGCTTGCGGGTATTATTAGGTCGACAGTGATGGTGCTCAGCTGTACGCTACTAGACCATCGTGATATCCATGTTAAGGAAAGCCCAGACGTCTCCACCACGCCTTTCGCGGCTTGTTCAACCATGCCCAAACAAGCCGAACGCTTGTTACCAATAGCATGTCAAAAAGAAAGGCCTCTCTTATTACCTGCTCACCAGGATCCTGCTTGGGAACGTGATGAGACAGGGCAGCTAGCAACCTTGATCCTCAATGCGTTGAAGAGGGGTTGACAGCGGTAGGGAGCGACTTATTGGCTGGCTTTCTTTGCAACTCGCAGCGATGGCTGTTGTGTAACAACGAATCTCTTTGTAGCGAAATCAAGATGTTACACAAACCAATCACGGCTCTCGTCGCACATATTCAGCTGCACATGCGACGCTTGACTAGACACAGTTTCGAAATCGTTTCGGTAAAAGGTTCAACGCTTCCGTGAACTTGTTGAAATCGATGGGAGCCCGATGGGTGGACATCTCGTTGAAAAACCCCATGGTTTCAGCCCTGCCATGGAAATTGGCAAGTCTCGTTCGTTCTGGCGCAACAGACATCAGATGGGGTGGTGTGAGTGCGGCATGTCGTGGATTCGAGCTGTAGATCTGGAGACCAGGAAAGAGCCTGAAATCAACAATTACCTAATGCAACATATTCCCGGTCTATTGCTGAAATTCGTATCTCCTTGTTCCTGGTACTTTACTAGTATACTTTGACCGGTTCAGAATAACCCAATAATCGCTCAAGGAGAGACATATTAGGCTGGGTTGTGAAACTTGCTAAGCCTGGTATAAAACAGATTCGACAACTGAAGTTGGGCTACGGGTAGACGGAATTCGATGAGTGCTTTGATATCCGATGGTAGTGCAGAACGCTTTAATGCGCGAACCCTGGAAATGCAGCCAGGGTATCAGCAGTTAACTGTCTGCACTAATACAAAGGCTTTTCAGCATCTTGCAGAGTGGTTCAGAACATAGATAGATAGACGATCGCTGATGAAGCATTGTGTGAGGGTTGAAGAGTGCTGTTCCTCGATACTATATGTGATTTCGAACGAGTAGTGTATAGAATTTCGAGTTGAGATGGAAACTGAGACACGAAGTTTCGACAATAGGGAAATGAGCAAGAAAACCATTTCTTTGAACCCGGGTTGCAGTATCGAGATATCCTATTAGTTGCCAAACTTCACATCCGTGGCAAGAGTACTAACCTGCTACGTAGTACTAATTGGAAAACAAGATGGTGATACCTGAGGCCATCACTCCCTGGCTCATTAAGCGCGCATGTAGAAGGAAGCTTAACAAGACACAAGACACCAAAGTCAACTTTTGTTGGTGCATGCGTCAACAACTACTGTCTAAAAGTTCCCTTAGAAGTCAATAATACAGCTACATCAGTCCTAGCATTAATATTGGAGACTGTACTGTGTACAGCAGGCTGGTAACGTAACTTTCATAGCACCTCGTGTTATCATGCTCATGTCCCAGTAAGCTTTAGAGTGGATCCCATCACGTCCTTGTGTTCCTGGTCTTACCCCGGTCCCGTGTCCTCATTCGTCGCCTACTCCTTCCTCATCTCTTGCCCAACGCGTTCTTTTCTTTTTACGACACAAGAAGAGGGAGTGAGAAGAACCTTGACAGTCAGCACTAAAGAGCCACAGACTTCCTCAATCATCACCTTTCCATCGCTGTCGTCTCCTCAAACCCCCTTGAAAGCGCCAGAAGCCGACGCTCTTCCCGTCCCTGGCGAAAGAAAAAAGTTGGCCAACCTGACCAGCCAATTCCCGGACGCTGGTATCTGGTACTGACTGTACCACCACCACGCCGCACGCCGAGACCCTTTTCAGCCCAGCCCAGTCAAGCCAAGCCTATCCAGCCTGCGCAAGTGAACTGTGATTCATTCGTGGCCTGCATATTGGTGCTTGCTTGCAATTTTTATGCGATAATCGCAGTTGTTGACCGTGGATCCTGCTCGTGGCTTGTCCTGTTTTAGGCCTTGCTGTCCAGGCACTTTCATTAGCCTACTGTACAGTACAGTATCGTACCTTGACTACCTGCGTATTCGTCACCCCTATAGTTACCTATCTTCGGCTCATCGATCGCTCACCCTCCTAATATTCCACTACGAAACGTGGACACCTACGGCCCGTCTCCGCTCCCCTCCGCCGCGACCTACCCATCCCAGAAACTGGTCGCGCCAGTTCGTTTGTTGCCCGAACTCGCACCCGTCACTCGTCACTCACAATACCTACCAACTTACTTACCAACCTACCTTATTACGCGACAAGGACACCCACCCCAACCAAAAGGGACCTTTCTTTCTGTACATCCAGACAGAAAGACAGACAAACGTATTACACACGCGATTAAACCACAATCACAATGGGTATGTTGATGATATCTTTTGCTTGGTTCCTCTTGTCCTGGTTTCTTCCCGTGGGCGGCAGCAGTTGTTGCTCGCTAGGTATACTATGATGGCTGGCCACATACAGCACCACGCGTCTGCGAGGCAACAACATGTGTGCCGGTCTTTGTCGTCTTGATCTTGCAGTGCCTATTGTCGTCCTCGATGGCTCCTCGAGGCTCGGCGACTCTGCTGTAGTTGCCCAGCCCCAGCCCATCCATCTTCTCCCGGGCTTTATTGAGCCCAATCCAAGTCATGATCTGAGTCTCTTGATTCCCAGGGCCTGAACACAACAGATCTTGAGCCTGCCTGTTGCTGCTGTGTCTTGTATTGTTGTTGTATCTGCACATGCGATCCCACTCCTTGGAGTGTCTTCATCAATCAATGTGATACCACCTCTTGCTTGATGCAGTCTCGGAGATTCCCCATTCCACTCCAGCAAAGCCCTTCCAGCCGTCTCTCTTCTTTCTCGCATCGTCCTTCCCCATCCATTCACTGCATTGCATTATCGAGCCCCCTTACCTGCATCTCCCGCCAAGGTCCACCCGGCTCTGCCACCACCCCTCCACTAGAGAGGTTGACTTCTCTACGTACCTCAACCAAGCTACCATTCATTACTCCCTGTTACTTCAAACACTCTTTCTTTCCCTCACCCTTTCCCGTTTTTGCGCTTCTTTCGCAGAGGTTCTGTTCTTTCTTGACTTTTCCGATTCTGACGCTCACCTTTTTATAGCTGATTCTGGTGATACTTATCGACCCGTAAGTAGACTTAATTCATTTCTAGCTTTCCCCCAACCTCGCCATTCAACCGCACCTGCCTGTTGAGGTTGCCCTTCTGCTGCGCAATCGCTCTGTCGCCATGCCGAGCTTGTGCGATCCCCCGCGCCAGATCGGTTTGCGGCCTTTGCTCCTCCCCGCTTTCTTCAGAACCCTGAGCGCAACTTGAATATCTGGAAGGAGCTCTCGACTACTCCATTCATGCGAGATGGCCGTCGCAGCGCGCCTTGTTATTTCCTCTTATTCTATGTGCCCACAGACAGTTGTTGAGGAATGCCACCGTTGGGCGCTGCTCGTTTTCCCAAACGGGCACTGCATTGACAGTGGCAGCAGTAGCGGCGGGCAGTGAATCAACTCGGTTTGCGCGCGCAACCTTGTTTTACCCGAAACATCTCAGTTCACAATACCCCTCATTCTGCACAATATTGGCGTTTTCGATTCACAAAATCAAGCCTTTGACATGGCATCCTCAGTTGTACTTCTCCCAGCTAACAGACTCCAGCGTGAGAGGTCACGATCTCCTCGCAGACGCTCAAGAAGCCCCGAAAGGTCACACCGACGCCGCTCCTACTCCCCCCGCAGCCGATCAGGAAGCCGGGACGACTATCGACGAAACCGTGATCGCTCGCCCATGACTAGCACAGGCGCACCAGGTGGAGGACCAAGTGCAGGATACGGTGGACAGGCCCCTCACCGATCTTACGAAGAACGAGCCGTTGCTCGAGAACAAATGATGAACAACATTCGCGAATCGTCCCAGCAGGACCGCCGAGTCTACGTCGGTAACCTCTCGTACGATGTCAAGTGGCACCACCTCAAGGACTTCATGAGACAGGGTGAGGCTTTCAACGCCGCGGAACGCAGGTGGAATACATGGGACTGACGAAATGGTATAGCTGGAGAGGTGCTCTTTGCCGACGTGCTCTTGCTTCCCAATGGAATGTCGAAGGTGGGCTTCATCGCATGATTTTTTCTTTTCCCTTGGCAGGCTTTCCTTTGTGGTTCTTCATTCCCTCTAGCATTTATGGACGGTTGGGTTGACGGGTGGGACGTTGTCCTTGGTTAATTGTAGGGATGCGGGTAAGTCAGCTTCCATTCCGAGTTCGCCGGACTTGACTAACAGCTCTGCAGAATTGTGGAATATGCTACGCGGGAGCAAGCCCAAGCGGCTGTTGCCCAACTGAGCAACCAGAATCTCATGGGTCGCCTAGTCTACGTGCGTGAGGTAAGTAACAATAGCGACAAGCCAAGCACGGTCATCAAGCTGACAGAAACGCAAGGACCGTGAGGCTGAGCCTCGGTTTATTGGAGCAACTGGTGGAAACCGCGGCGGCTTCGGCGGCGGCGGTGGTATGCCCGGCCATTTCAACCCTGGATATGGCGGTGGTGCTCCCGGTGGTGGTGCTGGTGGCGGCGGCCGTCAGATCTATGTGGCCAACGTTTGTTCAACCCCGGTTCGTGTGAATATGATGGACAAGAGTTGACGTGCAGTAGCTTCCCTTCAATGTAGGCTGGCAGGATCTCAAGGACCTGTTCCGTCAAGCTGGTATGTATTGCTTTTACCCTTTTTCGAACCCATAACCCCGTGGGGCTGGAGTCTAACCGTCACCTAGCTCGAAACGGCGCTGTCATTCGAGCCGACGTCCATATCGGACCTGATGGTCGTCCTAAGGGATCTGGTATTGTTGTCTTCGAGAGCCCTGACGATGCCCGCAACGCCATTGCGCAGTTCAATGGCTACGATTGGCAAGGCCGTGTTATCGAGGTTCGTGAGGACCGCTACGCCGGTAGTGGACCTGGCATGGGCTTTGGTGGCCGAGGTGGCTTTGGCGGTGGCATGCGCGGAGGATTCGGTGGAGGATTCGGTGGTCGCGGCGGCTTTGGCGGCGGACGTGGTGGTTTTGGAGGTGGCTTCGGCCGTGGAGGATTCGGCGGAGGTGCCCCTGGCGGACCCGGCTTTGAGCCCCCTGCCAGCTCCGTCCCTCCTAATCCCTTCACTGACTACGCTACTGCCGGCGGCGACAGAGGAGAGATCATCTATGTCCGCAACGTAAGGCTCTTCCCCGCTTTTTATAGACACGAGTCACTACTAACCTGATGTACAGCTGCCCTGGTCCACCAGCAACGACGACTTGGTTGAGCTATTCACCACCATCGGCAAGGTCGAGCAAGCCGAGATCCAGTACGAGCCTAGTGGACGCTCCCGTGGCACTGGTGTCGTTCGCTTCGATTCAGCCGAGACCGCTGAGACCGCCATCACCAAGTTCCAAGGTTATCAATACGGCGGTCGCCCTCTCAACTTGAGCTTCGTGAAGTATCTCAACCAAGGCGGAAACGACGTCATGGACACAGATCCTCACGGCGGCCTGACTCAGGATCAGATCATGTAAGGGAGGTTTGATCATGTATACTGAACTTGGTTGGGTTTCATGCAGCAATGTTCTGTTACGATCATGGTCAACTTCCTGCCTGCGGGAATGGCTTGTGCCCTCTTCGCATCTTTTCCTTTTATATCGGCTTGTTTCTTTTCTGGCACCTTTCGTTTTTGACACCAGCAGCAAAATCTGGAGGATATCGACGGTGGACTCTTGACGTGCGGTACGCGGTCGAAATCAATATTGAGGATGAATCGACGCTTTATCCTCTAATATACCGAGGAACTTGGGGACAGGGATCTTATTAAGGGCTTACCAAACAGCACCGACTTGTCTCACCTCCTACGCCTCAATCATGGCGAGCGGTGATAAGGGCAAGGTTGCTATTGTGTCAATGGAGGAAGGGATTACTGCTCGGGCTGGCTGCCTCATAGGAGACTGCACGGCTCTACTTAGAATGTATCTCGAGTAATCATCCGAAGGTTTTTTAAGAAGAATGGTGGCAGGTGGTCTTGGTGAAGGGGAAGAGCGTAGGATTCGTACGGACATCCATGCGTAGCATCTTGGGGCAACCGTTAGTTCGCTTTTTGAGCGACGACATCAATGAAGGTAAAGGATACCCATGATCGGAAGGTGAATACTGGCGTTCGGGAGTAATCTAGCCTGGTTTTGTTGCATGTTCTAAAAAAAATGATAGGTGGAACTTCACTATCAGGAATCATAGCGAGCTCGCAAGCCCCGTCCGCGAACAGAGCGCTTTCAAGCTCGGCTACTATATATCTTGAAGTCATGCATGATAGGTTGCGAGGTAGAAGCATGGTGGTGAGAGGCTCACCTCGGCCAGCAACCTACCTTGGCTATTGATAGGTACTATGTTGACGTGGACAATGTGAATATCAGAGCTCCACAGGATTCGCCTTGACATGACAAGCGAAGCTCTCCATCATTGGCCTTTCATTGGATTGGCCTGGAAATAATGCGATATGCCTTGAGCAGTGGACATTTGCCTCGATTGTGATGACTATTGCCGAGACAAACGTGCGCAAAGGACACGAGGTAGAGGTCCGATAGTCTTCGGCGAGCGACGACTCCAACAGGAACGCTTTGTCGTTCTGATGAATGTGCTGGTTTGTCTCATACGAGGTAAAAACAGCCCGTGGCATCTTAATTTTGGTGGATACGGCAGAGGACCAAGCCGGATGCCCAACTTGCCGTACTCCAAGGACGTCTTTGATCGACATCTGCCAAGCTTGTAGTCATTCCTCTACAGAGACTCAGCTCCCTTGCCCCATGCCATATCGGGGTAGCTGTTTGGTAAAGCTCATTATTGTGCTGCACAATTACCTTTTGATTCAGATGAGCCAATAACAAGCGGCTCTATTTAAGCTTCGAAATAAGCTTGTCTTGTTGATCACCTTGTGCCGGGAGTTGGCGCATTCGTAGATCCCCTCCTTCGCGATGCCAAGTGGGCTTGGCAGGTTTGCTTCTTCCCAAGAGTAGAACCTCATGTACCAGAAGCAGTATTAGCATGTCGGGAGATGCAGGATCCCGCGAGGGAGAATGCTCGGCTGACGAGTGAAGTTATCGCCAATATCAGTCCGGCTCAGTACTACGTGGGAGCCCTATCCACATGAGCATCCCGCATACGTAAGAAAGCTATACCTTGGACTAAGAAGCCTACTGTGTATTTGCGATTTGTGTTTGGTGTTTTACAGGTTAAAAACTCTTGGCGTCGTGGGCAGTGTGGCTGTGAATGTGTTAGCTCAAGGCCAAATCTCTTGGTAAGTCAAGTTACAAGCGTCACTTGGGCACTTCGGTAAGGGATGTCTTGGTTCATACTCTATCCGCAGGTGAACGAATACCAGGCAGATAACTCCCTACATGTTTTAATTACATTGACGCACCGTGCACACCAAACTATTCAGGCTTGGCAACTTGTTAGTTGGAATCCTTGGTGGAAGTTACCGTAGACAAGATCCTCGACCAAGGCTCCGCGATGCTATGGACAAGTGATATAATGACGTTGGTACGAAGTCTCCTATGAGTTGTCAAGATGTCTTGACTGTCAAGATATCTATAAAGGACGAAGCTGTTTCCTCTGTTTCGTTACGATCACTACTACCATCACTTCTCTCACATTAACAACTCTACACTCTACTCTCTTCTCACTCATCGCCTCTACTCGTATCTCTACTCCAAAGCAAACATGAAGTTCTCTCTCTTCGCCGTTGCTCTCAGCACTCTCGCTGCCGCCTCTCCCACTCCTGACATGGAGCATGAGAAGCGCGTGCTTGGCCTCCTCAAGCCCAAGAGCAGCAACATCCCCTTCACCTTCACTTCTACCTGGGAGGTTTTTGCTACTCCTGACCAAGTCGTGAACGCCGACAACGAGTTCACTGGCGGTCTTGAGGGAAGCAAGGGCATCTTCAAGTTCGGCATTAACTCCCACGAGGACATCATCTGCTACAACATCACCCTCTTCGGATTCCGTGGAGACTACCAGTCTCCCGCCAACACGGCTACTCACATCCACGAGGCTCCCAAGGGCAAGTCCGGACCTCCTCGGTAAGTCTATGCATCGTAATGGGAACACTTGGGGACGTATGAGCTGACTTGTAACCTAGCATTGCTTTCCCTAACCCCGTCGGCGATGAGAAGCGTCGCAACGCTGTGGGCTGCCTTCAGGGACCCTTCCGCACTGGTGTTATTGTTGAAGGAGAGGATACCGGTGTTGGCTTTACCGTCGCTGAGATCGAGAAGAACCCCGCGAATTTCTTCGCCGACTCCCACTCCAGCCTTGCTGTCCCTGGCGCTTTCCGAGGACAGCTCAACACCGGCCGAGTTTGCTAAAGGGTTGAGCCCCTTTCCCGCGCTTTATACACCCGCTCGATACGCATACGCTTCTAATAGAGCTGAAAAGGGTGTCCGCTATATTCTGCTTGCCATTTCTTTTATGTATCCATAATTAGTAGTCATGTCGGTTTGGTGGTTCGATAGGACATCGTATAGGGTGATAATTCATTAATCGATGGCATAACCTTCGTTTCTAAATCCGTGAAAAATCCAAGCTTTGAAGTCAAATCATGCTGCGGCCTTCTTCTTCTTCGCCTTGGCCTTCTTCTTGCTCCTATCTCTTGGCTTGAGGGCTGTCATGCCCGCTTTGCACACATCGGCATACCGCACATAAAATGCCTCCAAGTCTTCGGGGTTCACGACTGTGGACAGTTTGGCCTTTTTGGAACGGTCCCTCTTACCCTTGCCGTTTGTTGCCTTGATAATGAGGGGTAGAGGCTTGCCAGGACTGAGGTCTGGTGAGGGTTCTTCTTCTGAGGGCTCTGGGATATCTTGGCCGTACGTGACTGGAACAGTTTTAGCAGGGATGGACAGTGCTGAGGAACTTCCACGTACGTCGCTTTTGGCTCAGGTAGATGGCGCCATGGTCGCTGCCTTTGCGATGGTTGAAGAGCTCACCCAGCTTGGCGAAGAACTGTCATGATGTCAGGAACGTACTCTCGAAAAGGCTCTATGCGGTATCCACAAGTGCATATGGAGGAAATACATGCCTCGTCGTGGCTCATATGTGAGTCGGCCATAGTGATGTTGAGATATGAGCTACAGCTAATAAGTGAATGTATGTCAAGAGATGAGTGTGAAGCGGGAACCTGACATGGAGGTCAACTTGTGCCCCGCCATCACGTCGGGGGGCACAGTGGCCTGTAGCAAAAATTGTGGCAACGATTGTGGCTGATCTCCAGTTGAACTAATCTTGATTTGACAGGCGGTGAGACAGTTTAAGTCATGCTCAGGTAGAACAGCCACCGGGATACGATTAATTGAAGGTGCTAAATTGTTGTTTCTGCCGGTCAAATTTCCATGTGATGAACTTTTATTGTTATTTTTTCTTAAACCTTTGATAGCAGCAGCAGCAGAGCCAATTCTGAATAATCTTAACTGGAGTAGCCCTTTCAAGTGCTTGTTTGCTTTACTTGGGACCCTTTTCTTCGGTTTGCGACGCATTATCGCAACGCCATTACCAAAGTCGCAAAATCTCCCATTGACCGCCTGCTAGAATAGGGTTAAACGCTGTCAAACATTTACCAGATGGTTGCTTAAAATTCCAATTGGACCTACAGATTTTGCCCTGGGCGCAACAAGAGCGCTTCTTCGTTATCGCATCTTCTTAACAAGATGACTTCCGCTCCAGAGCTTCAGCAGAAGCTTTTTAAGCGCATGGGCTTGGATGTCCCAGAACACAAACCCCAAAGAAACGGACGACCGAAGGCTGGCCATCAGCTTACCCGAAAAGAGCAGCGAAAAGCACAACGAGTGCAGAAGAAATCCCATGTATACGCAAGGCCAACCCAGCAGCGACCGCAGCCAATAAATCATGCCCAAAAGAAATCGAGTGGTCCGCAAAGAAAGCTGCCAGTCAACAAGCCTCAGCCAAGGCCTTCTAAGCAGATCAGTGAGGATGAAGAGGATGACGAGGAAGAGGACGATGACGAAGATGGAGATATCCCATTAGACGAGGATGATGATCTAGACGATCTCATGGACGAGGAAGAGAGCGAGGACGACACAGAGGTTGTATCACAACCTAAAAGCGCCAAGAAAGGCGTTTCAAAAGCTGTGCAGGAAAGACTCGACCAAGATGATGCCGAGATCGAGGCTTTTGAGCGGAAACTAGGCATCAAGAAGGGGCGAAAATCACTGCCTCAGTCTTTCAAGGAGGACGGCCTGGGCGATCTTCTGGGCGACCTCAGCGGCGAAGAGGATCTGAGCGACAACGACAATAAAAAGAGGAAGAGCGAATACGATGACTGGTTGGCATCAAAGCGAAGGAAGACAGCTGAGACTCCAAGTCGGTCCAAGAGTCACAAGGAGGATGACGATGAGGAGTCTGCAGAGGAAGACGATGATCTGGACTCGATGGATGAGGATGACGAGGATATTGGTGATTTTGACGACGAGTCATTCGGTGGTTTCGACGACGACGATGATACTGCAGATGGCAAGCCGGCTGAGCCACGCCAGAGAGAGAATCCTTATGTCGCGCCCACTGCCGGGGTCGCCGTTGCTAAATATGTGCCTCCCTCGTTACGAAAGGCTGCAAGCTCAGAAGAGGAGCGCATAAGTCGACTACGAAAACAAGTGCAGGGTTTAATCAATCGCCTCACAGATGCAAACATCTTGTCTATCGTCAAGTCCATCGAAGAACTCTACCAGAACAATGCTCGTGGTGATGTATCAGATGTCATTACCGACGCAATCATGGCTCAGATTTGCAAACCAGAAACTCTACCCGACCAATTCTTTGTACTCACCGGTGGTTTTGCGGCTGCCACCTATCGACTAGTGGGATCGAGCTTTGGTACGGTTCTGATTCGACGCATCGTGGAAAACTTTGGAGGTCATTACGAGCAAGCCAGCAAGGAACTGAGTGCCGAGTCAGCCATTCAAAAGGAAGCTTCGAATATCCTGACTCTACTCACGCAGCTTTACGTGTTTGAAGTTGTCACCTGCAAGATTATATTCGACTACATGGAGAGGCTTCTTAGCGACCTCAACGAGATCAACGTGGAACTTCTTCTACGCATCTGCCGTATGGCGGGTCGAATACTGAAGCAAGATGACGAACGAACACTGAAGCACGTTGCTGGTGTACTCAATCAATCTGTCTCAAAGGCGGGCTTCAACAACGTCTCTGCTCGCACGAAATTCATGATTGAGACGATCACGGATCTTACAAAGGGCAAACGCAAGGCTCGAGGTCTGGACTTTACCGTCGTCTCAGAGCATGTGCAGCGTATGAAGAAAAGACTTGTTGAACTCAAGTCTCAGGCACGCCGATTAAATGGTCTTTCGCCTTTGGCGGTGGGCTTGGTAGACATTGAGGAGGCAGAAACGCGAGGCCAGTGGTGGTTGCCGAGTGCCAGTGTGCCGAATACCTTGATGGATAAGAGCAAGAAAGGACGTACGTCCGATACCGAGATGAGTGATCACGAAGACATGGATATCGTATTACCCGATTACCCTAAAAAGGCTCGAGCCCAAGGTCTGAACGGAACAGCACAGATCGCCATCTTCACAGCCTTGATGACTGCATCAAATTTCGAACACGCATACAGGCAATTTGTCAACCTGAAACTCAAGAAGGATGACCAATTGGCCCTTGCCACTGTGTTGGTTCAGTGTGTAGGTAGTGAGATGCAGTACAATCCCTACTATGCTCTTGTAGGAGGAAAAGCATGCTTGCTCAACAGCAGAATTAGATTTGCCATCCAGGATCGGCTGTGGAAGATTTTCAGGAGTCTTGGAGAGTCCATGTTTGGCGAAGCCCCTGAGGAAGATGAGACGGCTGACGCTGAACGTATGAAAGATGAGAGGCGCATCAACAACGTGGCCAAATTCTACGCGGCCCTTGTTGCTGATGGCACGTTAACCATCGCCATCCTCAAACCCTTGGAACTTCCCGAGACAAACCACTGGGCGTCGATGTTTGTGCAACTATTGATCATTGCTCTTATGAAGGAATGCCGTACCAAGAACAAAGCGTCCGAGGAGGACATTAAGCTGGAGAAGGTCTTTGGTGCAGCACGAGAATTGCCAGGCTTAGCCGCTGGAATCCATTGGATGTTACGGAAGAAGATCCGAAAGACGAAGTTGATCAGTGCCAAAGAGTTAAAGAAGCTTGATGGCGTTTGTGAGAAGGTGCAGATTATTGTGCGGCCTGCAGCAATAGAGATCTAGAACAGGAATTTAAAATTTGTCATAGAGAGATAGGCATGATGGATAATAGTCATGGATATGCCTGGGGGACAATAATACTATTTCGTCTTCCAAGTAATGTCTTCCCAAATTCATGACGGCTATGTCTTGTATCATCAATCATCTCGGTGAGTCGCTGACTTACTCCGTGAGTGAATCTATGTTGCGTGACGTCGGCATCCCGAAGGCAATTGACGTCCGTGACCGGGTAGGAACGGGACAGGCCGGGATCTCGGAGGTGTAGGAGACGGACGGCCTAACGTTGGGGGCGATTTGCCCTTTGGGGACGAGTGTTTCGGCGTTGGTTGGGACGATGTGCCCGAATTGCCAGGCATAACCTAGCATGAAACCGTGAACCAGATCCGGGAATAGTTCCAGAAGTTGGGTAAAGGACGCGTTCTATTCGTTATCCGGAGATAGATGTCCAGGGGGCGGTTTTCTTACAATGCCTAGCAAAACCACTACAAGGCACGCGCTACAGGTGAAGGCCCTCCAGGACGCTATGCGTGTGGCTCCCTCACCGAGAAGAAAGCCAATCGTGTCAAGGTATCGGGTGACCCTCAGGAAAAAAATTACCTGATGAGCCGGCTTATAGTGACGGGGCAGGCAGGCGGGCGAGCCTTTGCCGAGAGTCCCTGTCCGATGCTGCTGCTGTTGTGCTGTAGTTTACTGGATATTGCCCTGTGCCTTAGGTTATTTTAGTCTTGAGACGGGCGAGCTTTGTTGCGGTAACGTAACGCCTCAACCTCAACCTCACCCTTGCCTCTCGTCGACTTTTTCTACCTCGTACTTCCCCTTCCTCTCTCCACAATCTGTGTGTCCCCAATTGCACTTCCACACAACCCCCATCATGCTTTCCAGTCGCTTAATATCACGAGCTATTGCTCGCCCTGCCTTCCAGAAGTCTACGTAAGTTTATTACAATGCGCTTTGCGACGATTGATCTGGAGAGCTGGTTTCGACCAAGCCCGCTTCTGTTGGGTCCAGCTACTTCGTCATCAACGAAAAAATGGCTCGTTAACTAACACCTTCTTTTCTTGCCCATTAGGCTTCCCAGCGTCGTCGCCTCCCCTTCGCTGTCGCGATGGACCCGCGGATATGCCTCTGCAGCTGGTATGTTACCTCCGAGCTCGTCGGAGCACGACCCCGAACAACCCGCTGACTCAAATTTGTTGCAGAGGAGAAGGATCTCGTTGTTATCGGTGGTGGCGTTGCTGGCTACGTCGCTGCTATCAAGGCTGGACAAGAGGGCATGAAGGTTGGTTTCGCTACCGAACCCCGAGTTTGTAACTCGAGGAATTGGCTCTATGGGCAGTTTTGGCTGACAAGATCTTTCACGAATAAAGGTTACCTGCATTGAGAAGCGTGGCTCCCTCGGTGGTACCTGCTTGAACGTCGGCTGCATTCCCTCAAAGTCTCTCCTCAACAACTCGCATCTCTACCACCAGATTCTCCACGACACCAAGCACCGCGGTATCGAGGTCGGCGATGTTAAGCTTAACCTGGCCAACTTTATGAAGGCCAAGGAGACTTCCGTCTCTGGTCTCACCAAGGGTATCGAGTACCTCTTCAAGAAGAATGGAGTTGAGTACATCAAGGGTGCCGGTTCTTTTGTCAACGAGCACGAGATCAAGGTTGACCTCAACGAGGGCGGTGAGACCAGTGTTCGCGGTAAGAACATTCTGATTGCCACTGGATCTGAGGCCACCCCCTTCCCCGGCCTTGAGATCGACGAGAAGCGCGTCATTACCAGCACTGGTGCTATTGCCCTTGAGGAGGTTCCCGAGACCATGACCGTCATTGGTGGTGGTATCATCGGTCTCGAGATGGCTTCCGTCTGGTCGCGACTTGGATCTAAGGTCACTATCGTCGAGTTCCTCGGTCAAATTGGTGGCCCTGGTATGGATTCAGAGATCGCCAAGAACACCCAGAAGATCCTCAAGAAGCAGGGTCTTGAGTTCAAGCTCAACACTAAGGTCGTCAGCGGTGATAAGTCTGGTGACAAGGTTAAGCTTGAGATTGACTCCGCCAAGGGTGGCAAGGCTGAGTCTGTATGTATATCATCCTCTACCGCGTGCAACTGGCACTAACAAACTGGCAGATCGAGTCCGACGTCGTCCTCGTTGCCATTGGCCGACGACCTTACACCGCCGGCCTCGGTCTCGAGAACATTGGCCTCGAGGCTGACGACCGTGGCCGTGTCGTGATCGACTCCGAGTACCGAACCAAGATTCCCCACATCCGATGTGTTGGTGACTGCACCTTTGGACCTATGCTTGCCCACAAGGCCGAGGAGGAGGCCGTTGCTGTTGTTGAGTACATCAAGAAGGGATACGGCCACGTCAACTACGGTGCCATTCCCTCAGTCATGTACACTCACCCTGAGGTCGCCTGGGTTGGTCAGAGCGAGCAGGATCTCAAGAACCAGAACATCCCTTATCGGGTCGGAAGCTTCCCTTTCGCCGCCAACTCCCGAGCCAAGACCAACCTCGACACCGAGGGTATGGTCAAGATGCTTGCTGATCCCGAGACCGACCGTCTCCTCGGAGTTCACATCATCGGCCCCAACGCTGGTGAAATGATTGCTGAGGGTACCCTGGCTCTCGAGTACGGTGCTTCGAGCGAGGACATTGCCCGAACCTGCCACGCCCACCCCACGCTTGCTGAGGCTTTCAAGGAGGCTGCCATGGCCACCCACGCCAAAGCCATTCACTACTAAGCAATGCTTGAGCGGTCGATATTAGTTGGATAGGTTGTTGCGCGCCAGCGGCTTCGAATGTGTCGGTTTGGCAGCAGCAGGTCTCTTCTGTGCTCCCTGCGGCGAGGAACAAACACTCTTCAGTGTATAGACTTGAAAGAGCGTCGGTAGTCGCCAAGAACATACCTTAAATATAACACAGGGTCATGAAGAGGCTTCGCAAGGATAGTGCGAACGGGATAGAGCCCGGGGCATCTCGGACTCTGGGTTGTGTAAACTAGTAATAATTTTTGTCTGTTCAAGCATGATGAATGGAAACTACAGGGCAAGATGTTCGGCCTGCGTTCGAAAATTATTAGTTAAGTCTTGAGTGGGTGAAGAGCGAACAATGATAGAATTGCAACTACTTGTATTAATGTATCGCGCCGTGGTCATACTCCGGGATTACCACCTCTTGAAACAATCCTGTGATATTATGCTGTCTTGAATTCGACTACATTGGCGATATTGATAAACGCCCATCATGCTTGCGTAATATTCGAAGGTATCCATGAAAGCAGGGCTGATTCGAGAAAGAATGTTGGAAAATAGAACAAGTTTGTGCAATCGTTATCATGAAGAGATGTCTGTCCAACATGGAGTCAAAGTCACTCCAATTAGATACTGTCTCGTAGTCGCAAGGAGTTCGAATACGAATCCGAGAGTACTATTACTTTTGCTCGTCTTGCGTATAGCACGTTAAAATCGCAAAGCGATGCAGGGATTTTGCAAGGTTGTTGTAGTAGTCGTCGAAAGGTTCTTGAGAGGGGGTGCTCAATATCGGCTCATCTTCAGCCAGGGCGCTTTTTTTTTTCTTTTTCTTTTTGAAGCTTAGGCTATCCGTCCGTCCACTTCTGAACTCAGTAGCTTCAAGTAGGTTGAGAATACAGTCCCATCTCTATCAGGGGTGCACATTGGATATCGAAGCTATAAGTGAAAGAGCTCGACTGCTGTGGGTATAGAAAGTTATTTGTTTTGCTTCTCGCGCACTAACCAGAGCTAGATCAGCGGCATTATAACAAAGGGCATCACCGGGAACATGCAATGGAACCAATTCATTGGCACTGCCGATCTTTGCATATCGCTTGGAATTGGGGAAACGTCGAGGTGATTATGTGAGCCAATTGGCTACAGGATAAATGAATATTTCCAATTTTGTTTAGGGATCTGGAATCAACTAGACACACACATATGAGCAGTACTGAGAATATGTTATCCTAGTACCGCGGCTTACTACAAAAGATACGCAGACGCGAAGTAGAGCTCTCCATTGGATGCTTAATGTAGGCTGAGAATTGCAGGGACGATGCCGCCTTTGACGCAGCTAATAACTTCCATCCAACCTAGCTGTACCTCTTTAACAGTGGCGGGGTAGATCATGGCCCGCGGGCACCGGACCCGCACTTCCCCCTTGCGCCCCGCCGTCACAATAGAAGATCGAGCCACATTTTGAAGTTCCGTAGAAATGTCCATGTACCAGCTGCATTCCCGATTCCCTAACTCCACCACTGTTGGTGTGAGAAAACAGCACGCAGTCCCTTGAACAGTCATTTTTAAGATGCGGTGAATTGAATTGAGTTTGATTCGCCCTTACTTCCCCTTTTTCTACTCCGTACCCCTTTAGACCTTTCTAATCTGAACCTACTGTTTCCCAATCCTGAACAACTTTGCTGTGCTGTGCAGGAGTCTCCCAACACATTCTTTCTCTTGGTTGTTTCGCTGCTTGGTTATTTGGTTTCTGGTATCAAATCATCGCTATGGCGCATAGCTCTATTGTTACAGGTCTGCCGCCCACGGCTGGCAATGCGCCCGAAAGAACACCAAAGCTCATGTCTCGAAACGATGTCGAAGCTCTGATTGCCGAAGGCAAACATATCACGATCTTTCACAACCAAGTAATCAAGATGGATGCTTGGATGCCGTATCACCCAGGTGGTGACAAAGCCATGCTTCACCTGGTTGGAAAAGACGCTTCGGATGAAATCGATGCGTAAGTTGGCTTCATCAAATGGATAAACAGATACACAATGCTAACTGTGCTTATACAGCCTTCACAGTTATGAAACCCGCCAGCACGTATTGCGCTATCGTATCGGCCGCGTCCAAGGTACCTGGGAGAACTTACTGCCTCCTATCCAAGGCGGCGTCTATCGTACACGGGAAGAGATCGAACGAGCCCATTCACAAAGCGATTTTAACCAGGACCAAGACTCAAGTGTGCCGTCGACACGTGTTCCGTCCCCGGTATTCGATGAGGAAGATACGGAGGGTGTTCGACAGCGAAAAGGGGGCAAGAAGAAGGACGGAGCTCGAGCGCCTTCAGTATCATCTGCCTCCAGTGTAGATGAGCCTGAGATGGACGGCATGTCGTACCTGGATACAATCACTCGTCAACACATCAATCTCGACCTCGATAAATACCCTCCTCCCGATAAAGAAACACAAGCCAAAATCGCTGCCAAATACCGTGAGCTTCACCAAAAAGTTTATGACACCGGCCTTTACGACTGCAATTACAAAGCTTATGGAATCGAATTCCTTCGATATACTGCATTGGCTGTTGGCTCAGCGGTCTGTTTGCATTATGAGTGGTACGCTCTCAGCGCTTTCCTCCTCGGCGCCCTTTGGCATCAGCTCTCATTCACTGTTCACGATGCGGGCCATATGGGTATTACCCACAACTATCTCATCGATTCTTGCATCGGAGCCCTTATTGCCGACTTCATGGGAGGTCTGTCGATAGGTTGGTGGAAGCGAAACCACAACGTGCACCACGTTGTTACTAACGCCCCGGAACATGACCCTGATATTGAACACATGCCTCTCTTCGCCGTTTCCCACCGTCTGCTTGGCAGTCTGAGATCGACATACTACGAGCGAGTCATGTCTTATGATGCGGTGGCCAAGGTTCTCCTAAGGATCCAGGCCTGGACCTACTATCCGCTGCTCGCCCTTGCCCGTTTCAACCTCTATCGACTATCTTGGGACTTTCTTCTCATGGGTCGAGGCCCCAAGAAGGGCCCTGCATTGGCTATCTGGTGGCTTGAGATGACTGGACAGGTCTTCTTCTGGACTTGGTTCGGTTATGGCCTCGTCTACAACATGCTTCCTGATAACTGGACTCGCTTCTACTTTGTCATGATCAGCAACATCACTGCGTCACCCCTGCATGTTCAGATTGTGCTGTCTCACTTCGCCATGAGCACTGTAGAGTTGGGGCCCCAGGAATCCTTCCCTCAGAGACAGCTTCGAACGACCATGGATATTGACTGCCCTGAGTGGCTTGATTTCTTCCATGGCGGTTTGCAGTTCCAAGTCATTCATCATCTCTTCCCTCGTGTGCCCCGCCATAACCTGCGTGCCACGCAGAAGCTCGTTCAGGAGTTCTGTAACGATGTCAACATCCCTTACGCGCTGTACGGATTCGCCAACGGCAATCAACAAGTGATTGGAAGACTGGCCGAGGTGTCCCGACAAGCGGCGATTCTTGCCAAATGCCAGCAATCAATCCAGAATGGAGATCTGTCTCATCACTAGATAAGTCAAGGTAAACGGGCATGTTTCTTGTTGTATATATCTGGACCGCTCCACACCTGCAATGTCTTCAAAAGTTCTATATAGCATAAACTCAAGGGCCTACTGATGATAGGTTGCTTGCTGGATAGATTGACGAGTTAATGAGGAGCTTCACAGTACTACAAAGCGTGATTTTAGCCTAGCTTGGAAGAAAGTTTTGTTCTGTGCGGACATTCCATGTGCAGGTCTTAGTCCAGAAGCTGATAAAGTCCGGATTCGTGAGACCTGAGGATGAGAATAACAAGATGAGCCTTGCTTGTACGATCCACAGTATGACCAGCAGGCATCGGGGTTCTTGCTGAGCCATCTCGAATTCTAGTCTGAGTAATCATGATAGTGCAAAGGTAATGCATTTCTCTTCTGAGCTTCGGAGTCTGCTTTGTTCACGGTAATATTAGTAGACTGTTTAAGGATATTAGTATTAGCTTGGCTATAATGGTATCAAAAACTTGACTGCAAAGAGCATAAAACGAGTTTAGTGAGCCAGGTTATGCCATTTGAGGTGAGCTACTGTGCTATTCTATATCCCTAGGCTTAAGGGTCAAGTGTTCTGATAAACCCCTCAGGAGATATGTAGTTTGGCAGCCTAATAAACGTCGTAGTCGCGGTCTTGGTAAGCCTAGGTCACATGTTTGGTGATTGATTCAAGTCATAGTCCTTTGTTCCTGCGGGATGGACGGATGGACGAATGTGACCTTCGTTGAGGCTCCAACATTGAGTGCATGAACCGGGCTTGCCGCCTATCACATGGGCTAGTGGTGGCAGTTGAGTGACGTCGATGGGTTGCACGAGGTATGATGATGAGGGGCCAAGGACACGGAAGCTGTTTATTCCTGGACACGCGCGGATTTGAGAAGGGCATTTCACCTTTGCATATTGTCGAAATGGTATTGTTCTCTGAGGCCGAAATTGGTGAGAGAACTGGGTTTGATACAAGGCTGGTAGAGTGTTTCGGCGCTATGAGAACCTATGCGACATGAACTAAGATTATTGCATCGAGCGAGACAAGGTATAATGGCATCTTGATATCATCTGTTTCTGGCATTCTAACTGCTGCATATAGTCTTTGTGAATAAAACAAAACACATGTTTTGGGATCAAGTACAAAAGCATCTAGAAATGCAGCTCCTACCTTAGTACCTAGGTAGTTAGTAGGTAAGTAGATACTATCTAGACGCGTTCGTACGTCAGATCACAAGCACGGAGTACAAAGTCCTGAAGGTGGGAGTCACCCAAGTCTTGACAGTCGTGGGGCATTAGTGGGGGGTTGGCAGCTTTCCTCCTTCCATGCTCAAGTTACCGTACAGTGCGTGCTAGTCAGATCCCCCTGCTCCATCTCAAACGAGCCAACCACAACTCCTTGGAACCTAATTCCCACGACGACGACGACACTTGAACTGACCCTTCTTCCTCATCTCTCATCTCTTGATACACCTTCACCTCTATTTCTGACTACTATCGCTGGGCAATTAGGCTACATCCTGAGCACCCCCAGTCGGAGCCTACCTGATCGCGTCCAGCGGACGATGTGAATGAACCGCAGCTATGGATGCCAACATCCAGCGGGCCCTCAACGATAAGCTCTACGACAAACGCAAGATCGGGGCTCTTGAGTATGTCTCACTTCTCATATAGTGCCTGCGCAATATCTTCAAGCCTTGTATCAATAGATCCGAAGCTCGGTCGAAGTCGCACCTCGGGCCGATGACTTACTACATTACGTCTTCCACCTTGGCGCTTCAGCTGTTGACCTTTACTTCATAGGCTTGAACGTGTGATTCGAGATCTCGTTAGCGTGAAGGACTATCAACGCGTTCATGACATTCTCGAGCAGCTATGCAATGAGTATGCCTACGCTGTACACCAACCTCATGCAAGAAATGGCGGTTTAATAGGCCTGGCTGCCGCCGCTATTGCTCTCGGCCCAGTAAGTTTCACTTTTCGGGAAACCGTCCATTCAAAGACATACAAAAAAAGAAGCCTATCTGGATAAATCTTTGGCTACCCATGCTCCTCATCAGTCCGGTTCTGATCTTTCCGTTAGGAACTGCCTAGGTACCTCGCCAAAATTGTCCCTCCTGTTCTGGCATGCTTCACCGACCAAGATGCTAGGGTCAGGTATTATGCTTGTGAGGCCATGTATAACATAGCAAAGGTTGCAAAAGGAGAAATCTTGGTGTATTTTAATAGCATCTTCGATCAGCTTTGCAAGGTACGTTTTTGTCATGGTTCCCTAATGCCGAATAAGGCAGTGGTTGCTGACTGCTTGACCTCTTCAGCTTGGTGCAGACTCAGAGCTATCGGTCAAGAACGGTGCGGAACTGCTAGATCGGCTCGTCAAAGATATCGTGTCCGAGTCTGCCGCTTCCTATGTATCCATTCTTGAGGCACCGCCGGAGTTCGATGGTGACGACAAGGTCTCATTCGGGGAGAATTCGCACCTGCCTACAGCTTTCTCTCTACCTCGATTTATCCCCCTACTGAAAGAGCGGATATGGGTTATTAACCCTTTCACTCGCCAGTTCCTTGTCGGTTGGATTACTTTGCTTGACTCTATACCGGATCTCGAGCTCGTCACATATTTGCCGGATTTTCTGGGGGGCCTTCTCAAGTTTTTGTCGGATCAGAATTCAGATGTGCGGGTCGCCACGCAGAACTGCTTGGACAAGTTTCTCAACGAAATCAAGCGCATCGCTCGCATCAAGAAGGGAATATTGGAAAGCAAACGATCCAAGGAAGGTGCCAAGCGAAAACGGCAAGATTCCGTCGACAGTGAATCCATAAACCCAGACTTTGAAGAAGGGGATGAGCTCGACTCCGACGCCGCGCTGGACGACGACGACGATAGCAGCGGGGAAGACTGGATTCCTGGTCAGGATGTTGAAATCAACTACAAAGAAATCCTCCAAATTCTTACTGCAACGCTAGATTCACCACTGGGTTAGTCGCTCGCTCTCCAACTGGTTTTTACCAAAGCTAACATTTATCAGAGGAGGACTGCCTCCTCGAGTCTTTACGATGGGTTGTAGAATTCCTTGATATCTGCCCCGAAGAAGTTCTTCCTTTCACTCCCAAAATTCTTGCCCATATGCTTCCAGCTATGGCTAGCACCAAGGAAACTATCCACCAAGCAGCGACTCGAGTTAACACTTGTCTAATGGACTATGTTGTTTCCTTGTCCGATGACTCCGAATTAACTCAGCCACCTCCCGCACAGCCGCCTCAAAATTTCTCGACCTCTCGATTACCTGTCCCTGGAGAGAAGGGGACTGACGGTGTAAATAGCAATCGGGCGTCTCTATCGAGTTCCAGAGACTTGGATCTTCGTAGCCCTACGCCTGCCCAAGGTCGCTCAATCTCGACTCCTGTCGACATCAATATCACTCAAACGCAAGCCGATCTGGACTATGCCGCAGCTGTCAACTCTCTGACACTTCTCTTCCTCAACGATCATGAAGCTACCCGGGTAGCAGCCCTGACGTGGCTTATTATGTTGCACAGGAAAGCTCCTCGAAAGGTACTTGCTTTTAATGATGGCACGTTCCCGGCGCTGTTGAAGACGCTGTCGGATCCATCAGACGCTGTTGTTACCAAGGACTTGCAACTACTTTCGCAAATCTCCCGGAATACAGAAGATGACTATTTTGCCAACTTTATGGTTAATTTGTTGCAGCTCTTCTCAACAGACAGGAAGCTGCTTGAAACACGGGGCAATCTTATTATTCGACAGCTTTGTTTGAGTCTGAGCCCTGAGAGGATCTATAGAACATTGGCCGACTGCATCGAGAAGGAGGAAGATGTTGAGTTTGCCAGCATAATGGTACAAAATCTCAATAACAACCTCATTACCGCCCCTCAACTAGCCGATGTTCGAAAAAGGCTGCGAAACCTTGAAACCAGGGTGCGTGGGAACTCACAAGAAATTGTCAAGCTTGGGAAATGCTAACAGGTTCCAGGATGGTCAAACGCTGTTCGTAGCGCTATTTCGATCGTGGTGCTATAACGCCGTGGCTACTTTCTCGCTCTGTTTGCTTGCTCAAGCTTATGAGCAAGCATACAACTTATTGCAGATTTTGTAAGTCATGCAAAGATTTCATCATATTCCGACTAACGACTCTGACTCAGCGGCGAGTTGGATATGACAGTCAACATGCTCATTCAGGTTGATAAGCTGGTGCAGTTGATCGAGTCACCCGTCTTCACATGTGAGATTTCGATCGATCCAGATTCACATTGCGCAAGCTAACTAACGACTCAGACCTACGCCTACAGCTTCTGGAGCCCGAGAAGTACCCGTATCTGTACAAATGCATGTACGGTATCTTGATGCTCTTGCCGCAATCTTCGGCGTTTGCTGCCCTCAAGAACCGACTCAACAGTGTCAGCTCCATAGGATATCTACATACAGCCCCTCGAACGTGAGTTTTCAAATTGTCTCTGTGGCGCTAACGATCAAGAAGGATTGCGTCTTTCTTGAACTTCGTCCATGTGTTTCTAGCAACAGCCATATTAACATCCTAACAGCGCCCCCACGACTACGAGCAGCTCCAATTTTGACAGACCGAATCGGCTCAAGAGTAGAGAAGAAGGAAATATACGTTGGGTTGAGCTCCTGGAGAAATTCAGAAGTGTCCAGGAACGAGCACGGCGCGCGCAACGTCAAAACAACTTGGACGGTGACGAGATGCCACCGATGGGAGTCAGTGAGCTTCGCATTGGCGACGGAGCTGTAGATATCAAGGGCAAAGAGACGCGCGGTGTTGGCCTACAGCCAATTCCCCAGAAGGATCCAGCACCCGCGCCTCCGGTACCAGCGAAGAGGATAGGCTTGGGCAGACAGTTTGGACGATTAGGGGGCGCTGTGGCAGGTAAAGGTCGACGCAACCAATAGAAACTGCACGAACTTTGGTCGTATAGGTATTCAGCGTTAATTTGCAGGGGAGTCAGCTTGCCACACGAGGGCAGTTGACGGTGTTGGTATGTCATTAATGTATAGTATCAGGCCAAAGATCAATGGAGGCAATGTCAGCGTCGTCGCTTAACCGGACTCTCACGTTCCACTAAACCTTCGAAGACAGCATCACGCTGCGATTCTATGGAACGAAGCTCCTGTCGGAGCTCCTCTAGTTCTGCTCTCGCCATATCTGAGTTGCTTGGCAAACCTTGAAAGGGGGCCAGCTGGAGGTCAAGCTCCTTCTTCCGTGCCAGAACGGACAGATATTCTTGCTCATCACGAGCCAGGTCTGCGACGGTAGGATGCGAGGAGTTGGAAGATGTAGTAAGCGAAGCGACTTTGTCTTGAAGCTCAGGCAGCTTGGTGGAAAGTGCCTTAATCTTGCGTTGCATTTCAAGGTTTTGTTTGGCTAGATGGGCAGGAGGCTGATAATCTTCGCTTTTTAGATTCTCGAGAATGTCATTTATACGAGCTGCTTCATCGTCAATGTGTTTATGTAGGTTCTCGACACGGGCCTTCATTTGTTCGGCGTCGTATATGCTTGATTGAAGTTGAATCATGCGCCGACCCAATGTCTCAGGTTCTGGAAAGGCGACACCGAACTGGAGAGCTACGCTTGCCATGGTATCAAGAGCTGTGTGTCCATCAGCAGGCAAGTTGTGCTGCACGGCCTCAATCAGGCCTTCTCTCAACGGCCGACTCTTGTTCTCGGTATTGGCTTCAGAGTCGGTGAGCTCCTGTAGAGCAGCGGCTTCGGCTTTTGCGACCAGATTACGTTCCTCGTCGGCAGCTTCGTTGGCAGAAGCAAGGGCGAGGAGAGCCTTGAGTGTATCATTATTTCGCTCGAAAGAAGGGACCGGGCGAGGGTGGAATTTCGAAGAGAGCCAGGCGTCGATATATGACCAGTCGCGCGCAGTGGAAGCAGCAATGCGAGCGACTGAAGGCGAGAAGATGGCCGAGTCTTCACTGAGGAGACGGTGATGTGCCATGGTGAGATGCGCCACGCAGAAGTGTGGAATTGGTGTTGCTTGTCTAGACCCAGGGGCGGGTGCTGGAATTGTATGTAAACAAAGCTGGGAAATTGGGGGTCGAGACCATGTAACAAAAAGTTGTGACGCCACAGCATAGCAAGCCGCAAACACATGAAAGCTATGTGTAGAATCGGTACGTACTGCATGCGGGTGTGGGTGCACCCCTGCTGCCCTGCACCTCCAGGTACAAGATCCATGATTCGGCCTCTGACAGAGCTAAGTTTATAGCGCCCGCCGCTAATTCCTACAGTAGGAACTTGAACTGCGCCTAGAATTGCCGAGCACCTGCTAAGCGAGTACTTGTGGCCACCTATTGCAATCAGGAGCCAGGTGTGTACCTGACTGACAGACATAGACTTTCCCTGTTAAGTCAAACGGACGCCTTTCCCGGTTGCTCTCTTTATGATCAAGTTGTCCTTTTTTACCCTCGACAATTGTCTGCATTCTTTCCCTTCTATTCACCCTCTCGTTAGCCAAACCGCTCCCGGATTGCTACTGTCGTCGTCGTAAATCGCCGCCGACTATTGCAACTATCGAAAAGTTAATGTATCACCTATAGATATCCTTCACCTGCGACCTGCCCCTCGACTTCTCGTATACTTCGAATCGAACAACTCCTCAAAATGCATCTCAATATTGCTGCTCTGGCAGTTGCCGCCACGACCTTCCTCGCTTCAGCGAATGCCCTCTCGCCCCAGGACATCCCTGCCGATCTTCCTGTTGCGCAGCTCCTCACCTCGGCGCAGTCGCATTTGTCTCGTGGCGAAACCAATGAGGCTCTCGTCTACTATGATGCGGCCATCGCTCGCGACCCTACCAACTACCTGACTATCTTCAAAAGGGCTACAACGTACCTCTCCTTGGGCCGAACCTCACAGGCAACCGACGATTTCAACAAAGTGCTGTCGCTCAAGCCTGGCTTCGAGGGCGCCCATCTTCAACTCGCTAGGCTGCGCGCCAAAGCAGGAGATTGGGATGTTGCAAAGACGCAATACGGTCTTGCTGGGAAGCCGTCTAGCTCCGCCGAGGTCGTAGAGCTCGAAGAAGCCAAGCTGGCGGCGAACTTGGCAGAGATGGCTGGGAAGGGCGGGAAATGGGATGAGTGTGTCAGCCATGCTGGCACAGCCATTGCCGTTGCCAGTCGATCACCTCATTTGCGCGAGCTTCGAGCGCACTGCCGCTTCGAGCTCGGTGATGTTGAGGTGGGTATGAGCGATCTGCAACATGTACTTCACATGAAGCCTGGAGACACGAGCCCGCACATTGTCATCTCCGCTACCTCGTTCTATGCATTGGGTGACATGGAAAATGGCATTGGGCAGGTCAAGAAGTGTCTCCAGTCTGATCCAGACTCTAAGGTCTGCAAGAAGTTACACAAACAAGAGAAGAAGGTAGAGAAGACATACAAGAAGATACAAGGGCAACTTAGCCGATCCCAGCCTACCACAGCAGGCAGGGCATTGGTTGGTACCACCGACGAACCTGGCCTGGTCCCTGATGTTCGACAGCAGGTGCAGGAGCTGAAGGAGAACAAGAGTATCCCCAAGAATGCTCGGATACAGCTGCTGGAAAGCTTGGTTGAGCTCACATGTCAAGCATATACGGAGGTAAGATTCCCATCTTTGTCTCCTTTTTTCCCTCTCGGTCACTAACGATTCTTCAGTCAACCCACAGAGACGCCGCCAAGTACTGCGACGAGTCGTTGCAGATGAATCCCGACTCTTTCTGGGGTCTACTCCACAAGGGCAAGGCTCAGCTAAAGAGTGAATTGTACGATGCCGCTATTGCTACCCTCCAGAAGGCCGCTGAGCTTCGTCCTGATCAGAAGGAGAAGGTGAACCCCATCCTCAACAAGGCTCATATCGCTCTTAAGCGGAGCAAAACGAAGGACTACTACAAGGTCCTTGGTGTCGAGCACGACGCCGATGAACGCCAGATCAAGTCCGCCTACCGCAAGCAGTCCAAGATCTTCCACCCCGACAAGGCTGCCAAGCAAGGTATTCCCAAGGAGGAGGCTGAGAAGAAGATGGCCAGCATCAACGAAGCATACGAAGTGCTCAGCGATCCCGAATTGCGAGCGCGTTTCGACAACGGCGATGATCCTAACTCACAGGAAGGACCCAGGAACCCTTTCCAGCAAGGCAACCCCTTTGGCGGTGGTGGGCATCCTTTCATGTTCCAGCAAGGCGCTGGTGGCCCAAACATCAAGTTCCAGTTTGGAGGTCAACAGTTCGGCTTCTAAGAAGCACACTCACGAGTATCTGATTATTGCAAATGAAGACTCCCACCAAGGAGAGTACTTACAGCGGGGGTTTCAATTCAGGAGCAAAATTGTTTGTATTAGCAGAGTGCATCGGCTTTCGACTCTTTACTAGATATCTAGGAGTCACGCCTCTCTTCCTCCGGAGTATTTGGGGTTCATGGCGTGGGAGTTATAGTAGTTTCTTTTCGCAATTTTATTATCTAGAGAGCTATACACACAATGAACGCAGCGCCAAGATTTTAATAACTGTTTCGGTTCGAGGTTACTGGCTTGATAACTCCTAGGTTCCCCGAGGTCTGAGTTCTATCCTAATCATGAACCAAATTTTAGAGCATACATAAGACCTTCTGTTACTATCCTCTAGATGACGGAGACTAATTAACATAGATCGGCACAGCTACGACATTTTAGTAAGAAGCAGAGAAGCCCTGTCACCTGTACGAACAATGCATCGCGGCACATAGCAACAGCTTTTGGGGGGGGGGGGGGGGGGGGGGGAGGGGGGGGTCCGCAACGGGAGTGATCTCCCAAAGCACCAGCGCCAGCCAAAGACCCATGCAAGGCCAAAGCAGGTATCCTAGTATCTTGACATAAACAATTAACTGGCAAAACTAGCATAGCACACCAGACCGTCTATCTGCGAATAAACACCAGCACCCCTTCACCCGTTTCCGATCCTTTGTCGCCGCTCTTGTCCGTTTTGTTCGTAAGAAATGATGATGTTTCGTTATGTACACGATCCGCTGCTGGATGCCCTGAGCCTCACTCGGCCTTACCCTTGGAAATGGCCGTGGTGATCTACAAAGCCAGTAGACACTCTTGGTTGTAAGAATGCGAACCGGGTTAGGCAAGCGCCGAATCAGAAGGTAGCTGTCCTGAGGTAGGTGAATCCCATGGATATAGTCGTCCTCATCCCCCATAATTTCAAGGTTTTCCCCATTACTTTTACTCTCGAATCTATTCTCCTGAATGAACTGAACCGCCATGCTTTGATAATGAAGTCGTTTTCACCACTTGCTGAAGAATTGGTCGTCCCGGGTGACTGGAATTTGGGGGGCAAGACGTTCAGGCAGCGTCATTTCGCTTGATGAAGTAGGACCTAAGAAGGTGAATTGATTAGCTTCGGCCGAAGCAATAAAACATGCGCAACTTACTTTGAAAATTCGTATGCTGACCAACAGATGGCTGTGCTGGGCATGGTAGTAACAATACGAGGTCGCACACCCTTGAAAAAGCCCGAGACGCCAGCTCTTTGGTAAAGCAGCCGGCATCCTCCAATGAAGCTGTTGACGTTTCGCACTTGGGGGTCGGTGGACGTTCCTCGTGTTTGAAGCATCGTCTTGATGACGTCCATGGGAGTTGTAAGACCAGCCGCAAATCCACCAGCAACCGCGCCGGCCAAGCAGTGCGTCATTGGGTCGTAGGTCTTTGCGGGGTTCATTGCAGTAGAAATGGACTCGTAGGCGAGGAACTGAAGGGCAGTGAAAGGTACTGTCATAGACAGTGTCGTGGGGTACGAGATGTAGAAAGCCCCCAAGCCCTCCGATCTGTAGACATACTTGGCGCAGTCAAACATGGACCTATACATCTTGCTCGAATTTTGGATTTGCATACGCTGCTTGATAACTGGAGTGAGTATCAGCAAACACATCTTCGGCATCACGGAGGACACAGAACACGCGTACCGTCGAAAGGGTTCATGAAGGCATCACTAGCAATGGTAGCGGCAGCACCACTGGTAGCTGAGGAGGTTAAGAGTTAGTAAAAGAATTCGGCAAGTGTTATTACGAGGTGTAATTACCAGCAGCGAGGGGGTGATGAACACCCGCCTGGTTACCACCCATAGCATGCTTGACTGCTTCGTAAGTCGCAAAGTAGACGGCATGCGCAGGTCCTGAGCAGTGTTAGCGATTATGCAAGATAGGCCAAGCTAGCTCGAGTCCTAGCATGACGTGGTAGACTCACCTGCGCCAACGATGACACTAGACATCCCGCGCCATAAGCTGAAGAAGCCCTCGGTGCGGGCGATTTGAACCGTGTTGCGAATGACTCCTGAGTAGGCGGGCGTGGTACTGGGGTTAAGAATCTGCATTCTCGTCTTGGGGCGTGTCAGACTGCTGCTGATCGACAATTATAGAGGATGAGATAAACGAACCTTGATCGCATCGATGGGATACATGGCAGTGTGCTCCTGCAGAAACATACAAAATTAGTCGTGTGTTGCAAAATGCCTGATCAAGTGAAGCATACTGCTATGCCAGCGAAGGCGCCTGCTGCCATGTTCTGCAACAGGGAGAAGTTGGGCGGCAGAGATTCATAGCTACGCCAAAACCGATCAATTTCATGCTCCAGGCCTTTTATGTAAAATATTGAATGAGTGCTCACTCGTATTCCTCGACTGGCTCTGCACTTGGCTGGGCCATGGCGGCCACAGCTTCCGATGCTCCGCCGAAGGGCTTGGTCTCGAGGGCCGCCAGATTGGCGACTGGAGGGGATATCGAGGTAATTGCGCAGTAAAGTCGACGACGATCGATTCGTGCCGGGTGTCGGTCGGTTAGAGCTTTGAGGGTACTGGAAATTTCAGATTTTTTGAAGTCGTTACGTTGCGCCTACGGGTGGTCGCCGCGAACGAGAACGATGACGATGTCGATGTATGTGTTGATGCTCGAGATAAAGGCCTAGGGGCGAAAATGCGGCTTTCACTCGTCCGAGCCGAAAGTGCCGCGCAAACTCGTCGATATGTCCGGTCCTTTCTTCCTTTCCCAGACCTACTCGGTCTATTCGAACAGGCCAATCAATCAACAATAGGACTCCCGTTGGCGGTTATAAAGAGCAAGAAAGAAAAGCACAGCCGAGCGGAGGCGATGGAGCAAAAAAGTAGTTCAGAGGTTGGCGTCTTGTGCTAGTTTGGCTTGACGGGAAAAACTCCAGGTGAGGTAAGGTACCGGTACAGCAGTCTACCTAGCTATTAGCTAGTACCTGCCATTATCTAGAAAGAAAAAATTTCTGGGGATGGGAAAGCTCCGTTTACGGCCTCGGAGTCCGGGCAGAAGCTAGGGACTAAGACTAAGGATGTACCTTCAGTCCAATTATCGGTGATGAGTTACTGCCTGCCATTCCTCCTTCCCCTCCTTCTGTCTCCTCCCCTCCTCTAGCGTGTTTTCGACCTCAATGTGCCCCGTCCTGCCCTGTCGGATGTCAGTATGTGTATCTTCTTGGTCACATATTTTCTCTGTTGTAATCCCCCCCGCGGAAGTGCATGTATCATGTCGATAGCGATGTCTTATCAGGTTATCTCAAGCCGAACTCGACATTACATTTTCATCGTGGACCTACATGCAACGCTTTGGCAGATATATATTTATCTCTATGGAACTCGGGAGCTAGCTATTCCATACGAGATGGGCCATATTAAAAAAGTCTTGGTATTGTTGTGGGCTTGTGAAAACCACCAAGGCCTTTTCTAGGATCCTCTTGCTTTTCTCGGCGAGTGGGATTTATGGATATCGATGTGATCTCTTAACCCTCTACAATTCGCTAGGTCTCAGCGCATATCAACGCCCGAAGGTCATACAACAACTATAACACTAGAAGTTTATAATTGTACGTAAACTGGCCAATTTCCTTAGGTACTCATGGTACCTGTAGGCCCGGAGTAAGCTGGGTTTATATCATATCATATTGTCAATAACCCACTACAGGCAGCAACTGTCTTATGGGTTTCGTTATCAGGATTAAGTGAGCCTGTTGAGCACGGTTGTGTATGCTTCACAACTGCCGAAAGTGAGCAACAATCCCTTAAGCCTTGTAGATACCTAGAACTAAAACATGAACAATATCGCATATAGGTAGGTTTCCACATTCGTGCTGCACTATGAGTGACTAGGTAGAGATAAACATTCGCTTATTCCAAGAATAAAGTTTACTCGTAGCGGTGTTGTCAGAAAGTAACTACTCCCTCCTTAGTCTCGACTTCTTTCATAACCCAACGGTCAGCAACATATGCTTCTTCAGAAAGTCCCGGGGAGATGGAGAGACAGCTCGAATAAACAAGTACGTACGACAAATATATTCACGTAAAGTAAGGGTATACTCATCCTTCTTGCAGCTGAAAAACACTCGCAAAGAACAGGGGACCAAAGCCTGGCTGCTACGATGCTACCCAAAAAATGGACCAGGGCATGTACTAACTACACTCTGAAATTAAGTTATCAATCAGTAGTGGGATTCATTATCTGTAATCAATCAGTCCCTTCCCAAGTTTGACAGTTTGCTGCTATTACTCCACTACGGCAACCAGCCTCTGCTTCACTACATGTTACTCTGTATTCCTTGATCCTAATCGTTACCAATGGTTGGTCTCCTCCTAGCTTTACTGTCTTAGGTAGCCTTGGTCAAAAAGAGTCCTCATTTACTCATATTCTCTGCCACTCTTTGGCTGGGTCTGAATAAACCCAGCTTACAATACTTCCAGTTGGTTGCCATCACCGTGGCACCCTCTACCTGTAACTGTCGACACTTTTTCCGTGTCATCATTGGAAGGATATTCTCCATTCCCTCGGCAATTACGAGGATGGGCCTTGCGGTTTCGATCAAGAATTATCTGATGCCGACGTCGGCGCCTTCACTCACGTCAGGTCCTTCAGTGGCACATGTCACACCTCGGAATTACAGCTCCGAGCCGGGCAAAGTTGACACACCTGAGTGACCGCGACGGATTTCCGTCGACAAATGGCGAGTCAATTTGTTGAAACACTTTTTTTTTATTCCGACTCTTTGTATGAACGACCTACGCTGTGCTCGCCAGTGCCCATGATAATTCTGTTACCCAAATGTGAATGCCTTGGTTCACTCAAACCCTGCTCTGAATTTGTTGCACCCAATTGAAGGAAGCAGCCCACAGTAAATGATAACCAATCTATGAAGAACAAACGCCAATTAGATCCATCTCCGTCTTGGGAGGGTCAGGGTATTGGGAGGACTGCCAGCATGCGCCTTGACACCAATACCGTCCACTGTCCGAAATTAAACAAAACCAAACATAAAAATGCTGTATTTCAGACCATTCCGCCTCCTCGTCGAGGTCTCTGAGTCTGTTGAAGTTGGTAAATCAGACCTAACACCCCTGCTTCAGGATCTTCAGTATTGGCAGCACTGTTCTCTCGAGTCACACCTCTTGCTGGGGAGGTCTCCCATATCGATTCACCTAGCGCGCCTCCTGGCTCATACAGTTCATCGTCTTCCCTGCTCCGCCCGATGGCACTGGCTTCAGTCTCTTCAATAATTTGGCTCTCTCCTCGATAACCTCGTGGATACCTTGACGCATACAGACTTCGTGCAACCATATTACCCCCCGGAGGTTGGTGATGCTGATCTAGCAGCATAGATGCCATTGGAGAAGGTTGGGGCATTGCCCCAATACGTGGACCACGTCCACCGGGGGCTCGGCTTCTGGCACGCCCCGTCTCCGTCCGACCAACGTGAGAGCCTTGCATATCTGCTGCCAACGTTGGGGAACCGAGTCCTGGGAATGACGGTGGAGGATGAAACGATGGCTTCGGTCCTGGAGGAAGGTGACCAGGAATGCCAGTCTTCGGGTTTGCTGCGTAGTTATCGAGGAAACCGTAATAAGATGCTGCCATCTTCCCATGCTTTGTGGAGTAGTAGTCCTCGCGAACATCTGGTCGAGGCCCTTGGGGTCCGGTATTACCAGGACCTTTTTGAAAGTCAAACACGGCAAACGAACAGACGTAACCGAGTCCATCAACATGAATTGTGAATTCCCGGAAGAAATCAACAATCTGATCACTGCACTTCGGAAGTGAGAATAAAAGTAACATGGGTGTCGTGATTATCCCCATCATCTCCTCCAGAAAGATGACCACTTTCATCTTGTAGAGTTCCGAAAACTCCTGTTTCACTTCGGTGCTATGAAGTTTGTTTTTCCAATGGTCCGGCACGTAGCGCGTGTATTCGATGACATTCCGCAGTGCGTATTCCGGATTGAATACCAAGGTTTCCTCGGACACCATGCCGCGAGTCGTCGCCCAAATAGCAGCAAAGATACCTAGATAGAAGATCACAGGTCTATCTTTGGTAATCTCAAAATTGAGGAAAAGTTCCGAATCGAGAACAGAGCCAATTGCTAGAATGGCGGTGATTGCGCCCGACATGAAGGCTATGGTCCTGGCGACTGCTTCGGTGATTCTTTTGGGAAACTGGTCAATATATCGAGTTGCGAATGGATACGACATGTGCAGCCGCTCGTAGAATATGTGCGGCAACTCGTTGAATTGGCGAAACTTCCATTCGGCCAAAGATGTGTATTTACGCGCTGCAGCTTGTTTGGGGTCCTTCTGGTATTCCTACTACAGGTTAGCTTTACTGGAAATCATATTAAGGGGCTGTTCACTGACGTAGTAGTATGTGAAGAAATAGACAATAACGACGTATGCGAGCACGACTGGCGCAAACAGGAGATTAAGAAAACCTGCAAACAAAAAGCGCTGTCTCAACTTCTGGCTCAGTAGACGTCTACGATCCGGACGCAGAAAATCTTGCTGAACCTGTCCGAGCTCGTTGAAGGCCATGTCGAGGATACAATATTGGAGATACCATTCCATTGTCTTCGAGAACATCTGACGGCCGCGAAGGAAGGGCACCGGCAAGGATAGATCCAAAATATCCTTGTTGATCATCGCTATTAGGTAGTTCTCCTTACGCATAAGACGATTGGCAATGTCGAGTGCATCGAGCCTTTCCTTAGACTGGCTACCCATGAACTGGCGTAGTCTCGGAGAGATATTTGTTGCGGTTTTCGGGTTCTCTTCACGGAGCGCCATAATACGGGCGACAACGTCTTGCCAAGAGATAGTTTGCATGTCTTGTTCAGGAATATCGAGGAGGTAGATGTAAAAGTCTCTAATGTAGGTAAGACGGCGTATCTCTACAAAATACTGAACACACTTCCAGATGAAGAAGAATGTGTAGAGCCAGATCGCAAAGTTCCAGAGTCCGGACATCTTACGAGTACATTGTGGGACAATGACTTCATGCAAGGACCTACTATTAGGGACCCTTGAATAGTCAATGCACTGGCTGAGAAAAGTGAGTAACACAGCGACGAAAAGAGTTTCCCTACATTACACATTAGCGCTTGGCTCGTTGCAATTTTGAGACCTGATCAACTCACAAAAGCCATAGAGCATTGGCGCAGAGAATGCACCATAGTCCTCCGCCCTCGAAATAGTCGTAAACATCGCGCATGAAACTGTCCAGATTCGAGGTGTTGACCCATCGCCAAAGTGCTTTCTCTCTCGGATTATTTGACATAGTTCCCCTGGCAATCGGTCTTGGCTGCGGCCCAGTTGGCGTAGTGTATGGGTCGTCCTGATGAAGCTGTTGTTGTGCGGCTACCGCTTCCCACTGGGCCCTCGTTCGTGCCGATGACGGACCTGCGCTTACTGGAGTCCGTGTGTTTTCAGAATGGGCTGCTCGTTTGGGAGATGAGGAATGGGGGTCAATATCTTTTGGTTCCATCAGTAGTGACGCGGGTACTTCGTTATCTCCTTCGTCTTCTTGTTGTTGCCATCGCGGTGATGTTCCTCCAGGGCTTCGAGTGTGCGCTGTTGATCGGAAGGTGGCTTTCCCTTTCCCTTTCGAGCCCAGTGCTGCGCTTTCAACTGTCATGCGACTATCACCGATATCAAGCCCTTCAGTATGAAAGTCATCGAACCGGTGACCAAGGTTTTCCTCATCAAGACCGGGATCGTACTCAGGGTCCTCCCCAGAGCGTAGCTGTTGATAGAATGACTGTGACCCCTTCGAGGGGGACTTTATCCGAGAGAATATATTTGAAGCCATCGCATATCAGTTGATTCGATTAGAGATGGACAAGTGTGGGCATTTCGGGCCAATGTCGCGGTTCAACGATGATGGGGAATGTCGAGGCGAGCTTCTTGGTACAGAAGAATGACGAGGATGATATCGTTCTTAGCCAGATTTTGCGTGATGATGCTAAGCTTTGGGTGGCTTGGTGGAATCAGAACTGAAATCAAATCGAGTCCTGAAAGTTAGGTCAGTTTTGATATAAAGATTAATTGGATGGTCACAAGGGGGATGACCACGATAAGCGTGACCCGGAGCACATGCCTATCCAGAGTAACGGGCAGACTTGGTTCACACGGATCCTAACTATCGATTTAATTACTTACAGATATGGATCGTAACCGATAATGACTATGCAACCAGCTGATAAATAGAAAGGCAGCCAAGGTACTCATATATACTTTGTCTTAATGGTCCAGGCATCACCAACCGAAGGTATGACGCTACAGAGCGGTGTGAGTTCTGCCAGACAAATGCCGATAAGACCCCCACGGTTGGTCATCCACCGCCTGCCTCTTCTGGGGGCCGCTCACGACACCGTTGCACTCAGCATGGATGTTAGCACCTGTCTTGTTAGCGATATTCGAACTTCACCACTGTTTGCTATCCCTTCAATAATTGATCTTGAAATTACACATTTGACTCATAGATCCCAGAAAATCCATGACTTGGACTTATGGACTCGTATGAAATGGAATAGTTCTTTTCACAGCAAGAAGTTACCGCTACTTCAATATTAGAGTTCCATTCAGAATGGCTCCTTCAGATCACTCTTTATCACTCAAGAGCCTTCCTCTAAGGGACAATCCCAGTTCCGGGTTCTCTTCAACGGATAGCTACCCGCAACCCCCAGTTACACCTAAAGGCCTCACCCCCTTAACGTCTAAAGTCACCAGTGTTCTCTCAACAACACATTCCGATACTGAGTTCCGGGACGCACTATCTCTTCTTGACGAACGTGGGATTCGCAATGACGCCGAAACTCGCCGGCGTGTTCGCTTGGACCTGCAGAGAGAAGTTATTGATAGCAATGGTGAAGTCATTGCCGAATTTGGGCGTGTAGCAGAGGTGGGTTTCCGTTTTTCTTTTCAGAGGGATTTATACCAACATGGATATAGCAACTTAGACGAATCAAAACAACTATCGACAAGCTCAACAATGGCTATGAAGCAATGAAAAGTCAAGTTGTCGAGGCTCACAGGCAGACTTTACCGGCACTCTCTGAGTCATCTTCTCTACTAGAGCAGAAAAGACAAGTCGAGGTCAAGCAGGAGCTTCTCGGAGCTTTCAGGAAGCATTTTATCATGTCTGACAATGAAGTCGCTGCATTGACGCAGACGGCTGAACCGGTAGATGACCGCTTCTTCGATGCTTTAAGTAAAGCGAAAAAGATCAGCAAGGACTGCGAGATCCTACTCGGTTTTGAGAAACAGACGCTAGGACTTGAGCTTATGGAGCAGACGTCAAAGAACATCAACCTCGGCTTCCAGAAACTTTACAAGTGGATTCAGCGGGAGTTCAAGACATTGAATCTTGAGAATCCGCAAATGAACTCTTCGATCCGCCGGGCACTTCGAGTTCTTGCTGAACGACCATCGCTATTCCAAAACTGCCTCGATTTCTTTTCTGAGGCCCGGGAAAGAATCCTCTCGGACTCGTTTTACACTGCACTGACCGGTACTTCACCGTCAGGAGCTGAGGATCCGTCCGTCAAACCAATCGATATGCTGGCGCACGACCCGTTGCGCTATGTTGGAGACATGCTAGCCTGGATTCACTCAGCTACTGTAAGTGAACGCGAAGCACTGGAAGTTCTCTTCGTTGCGGAGGGAGAGGAACTGGCCAAGGGGCTCAAGTCTGGGCGAGATGCCGAGATCTGGCGCCTCGTTGCCGAAGACGACGAAGCCGAAGCCGACTTTAATGCACTCAAAGCCCTGAATGATCTGGTAGATCGCGACATATCCGGCGCCGCTCGCGTGCTTCGTCAACGGATGGAGCAGGTAATTCAAGCCAACGAAGACACCATTCAGGCCTACAAACTGGCAAACCTCATCAACTTCTACCGCATTACTTTCCAGAAAACACTTGGCCCCAACTCTAACTTAGTAGAGTTAATTGGAGGGCTAGAGACTGAAGCATTACGGCAATTCCGAGCCCTGGTAAGAGATCACATCGCAACTCTTCAGGGTGAATTTCAACATGCTCCGTCGGACCTTGGCCCACCCGGTTTTCTACAAGACTCGCTCAAGCAATTCAAAGCTATCGCAAAAACTTACGATTCTTCACTATCTGCTTCAGAAGATCGCGAGAGCGAGTTCGAGAACGTGTTGGCAGAGGCCTTCGAGCCATTCATGGCTGGCTGTGAGAATATGGTGAAGAACATGAACACACAGAATGGCGCCATCTTCCTTATCAACTGTTTATCTTCTGCAGTGGCATGCCTAGAGCCATTCGAATTCACACAACGGAGGACTAAGCAGCTACGCGAGAAATCAGATGAGCAGGCTAAAGGGCTTGTTACTAGCCAGTACCACTTTTTTCGAAAGGGCTCCGGGTTGGACGCCATTTTTTCGAAATTGGAGGAAGACGATGATAAAAGTGCCACATTGTTGGATGAGAAAGCTCTGGCTCAGGCAAGCCAGGTATTGGACGACTTTCTGCCATCGGCACTTATGGATGCCATGGAGAACCTGAAGCATCTTCAGGACTCTAAACTAGCGCGTCAAATCACTGAGGAAGCGGCTGAACAGTTCTGCAACGACTTTGAGCAGCTAGAGGAAGTCATAACGGAGGGAGACAGCAAATCCGTGGACTCGGAGGAAGACGAAGGGCTACGGTCCATTTTCCCCAGAACGACGGCAGAAATTCGCGTCTTGCTTTCCTAAGTTAGAAAGACTAGATTAGTAGGATTGACACTTGAAGCGGTTCGAAGTCACCAGGACGCAGATCAGTAAATACGTGACATAAAAGTTGGACTTTTATGATGAACTGCGTAGATGGACCGTAATAAAACACGCCTGACGTGTGGCTGACTCCTTGGGTCATAACCATTAGTTTCTTGGTGAATTTCTCTTGTGATTAAGCTATTAATTGACTCCCTTTATCCAATTGTTCATACCCACTACCTACTAACCTACCCACTGTATGCAACTGATGTAGCTGACCTGTAGGTTAGTAGGTACTACCTAGTAGAAATGAGGCTGGATGGGCCTGTCCTGTCTACCCCGCCACGATCGATTGCGACAAGGGTAGGCGGTGCGAGCGTGGACTACGTCACCGCCTGCCCAAGTGGAGTTTGCCTGCTATCCATGTTCAGGCACGCAGGACGATCAACCTCATCACGAGCAACTACCGTCAACAAGGAGTCTTGTGATATTTGACCACAAGCACGATTTCTCTTGACGGAATCCGACATATCAGCAATCGTGAATCTCTCAACTTGAATCCCTGCGCGGAGAAACCTGGCAAGTCAGTCACAAGGCTGTATCCACCTATATTCCTGCAGAACCTGCACGCCATAACGCACAGTATCGCGACGATCTTCAAGAGTCGGCGGACTTGAGCGCAACTCGTGCCAGTTTCTGGGCTACTATGGTATTGGCCTGCCGCCGGAGCCATGTTACGGAACAGGGCCCTGGCTGTTTTGCAAAAGACTTACGATGATAGCTATTTGAGCTGCTCAACTGCCATCTATTATGAAGGCCAGGTAAGGCGAGACTGTTACGCTCCCGTCAATCGAAGACTAATCATCAGTGCGGCCGATAGGGAAACGAATCTGAAGCGATGCGACACTGGAGAGCTGCGCTAGATCAGATATACGATTACAACGCAAACCGTGCGCCTCCTTCGTACAGCCCACGTACAGATACCGAGAAGGCGTTGCAGGAGGCCCTCAAACAACTTGAACTACAATGCAAAGAGCGAATAGACCTTCTCGAGGCTCTCAGAGTATCACGACAAGAAGATTCGACGCCGCCACCTGGAAAATTGACAAAACGTCCCAGTCTCCCCGAGGGAAGGGGCTCTTTAGGACAGGGCACAATCACTGCCATGCAATACTCTGAGCTATCAAGACCATCCCTTCCGCATCGCCCATCACAACCCCGTCGTACATCGTCAGAGCTTGCTATAGTTGATGGACCCAGCACACATCTCGACCCAAACCTCCCACCCCTGCCGCGATCTGCTTCACCCGGAGGACCTGCTCTGCCTCCCAGACCGAACAAGACATTGCGAACACCAAGTCCGGAAAAGCACACTATGAGAACCACTTTACGCTCCGGAAAACCAGGCGAAAAGTCCAGTAAGCCACGTAAACCATCAAAGCCTCTCGCCGAAGGGTCAAGCAAGGCCGCAACCTTGGCATGGAGCGCCCTGGGCTCCAGAGACAGATTTGCGAGAGGAACTCAGTCGGAACTCGCTCCAGCTACTGCGAGCCCCAGCTCTCGCACTTCACTTGATCAAACTCGAAGACCAGCACCAACACAGTGGGATAGTCACTCACGACGACTTGTTGTACCCCGGGATCGTGAATTTGATGGAGATCTATCAGGGAATTCGCGGCACTCTGACGAATACTGCTATTCTCGCCCGTCAATGCTATCGGTAACCGCTGCTTCCAGCGCTCTCAATTCCTCATCATATCAGGACTTGCCGTCCTCTGACGTCTATACCACTCGAACTGAAAGGCCCACAAACTCGTATAACGCAATTGCTTCGCCATCACCTCGCAAAGTATCCAGGCACGAGCCAGCTAATGACACCGAGACTGCTGATGATTCTGGGGAGGGTTCAGAGAGGAGAACTGTTTCGAATAATCTACCAACTAGAAGCACAGCAGTGAGGCCACCAGCAAGGTCTTCAAAGCCTTCGAAGGCAAATGCCGAAGTCAGAGATCGCTCGCGACGACGCGGTCGTAAAACTCGACAATCTTCGGTCTCTAGTACATCCGGCGATGATAAAAATCGGCCTGATTCAAACCCTCGCCGTGTTAAAGCGAAGGAAGCCCCCATACAAGTTGATTCGGAGGAGGAAAATTCGGACGCATCCGAATCCGAAAAGAACCCCGATGATTTGACCGAATGGAAGAACAAGAAGAAGCAAATCCTTAAAAACTTGCCCCCAGGGGTTGACTCGGCGGCTGCCAAACAGATCTTGAATGATATTGTTGTTCAAGGTGATGAAGTTCGTTGGAATGACGTGGCCGGTCTTGAAATAGCCAAAAACGCTCTTCGCGAAACTGTCGTATATCCATTCTTGCGGCCTGATCTCTTCATGGGCCTTAGAGAACCAGCCCGAGGTATGTTGCTGTTCGGGCCACCAGGAACCGGAAAGACTATGCTCGCGAGAGCTGTGGCAACAGAATCCAAGTCAACTTTCTTCTCAATCTCTGCCAGTAGTCTGACAAGCAAATATTTGGGAGAGTCAGAAAAGCTAGTGCGAGCTTTATTTGGTTTGGCACGAACGTTGGCGCCCAGTATTATATTTGTCGATGAGATTGATTCACTGTTGTCGCAACGGTCGGGCTCAGGAGAACATGAGGCTACCATGAGAATCAAGACGGAGTTCCTCATCCAATGGAGTGATCTTCAACGAGCAGCTGCTGGAAGAGAAACGACTGAGAAAGACAAGGAAAGGGGAGATGCCAACCGAGTCCTTGTTCTAGCAGCAACAAATCTTCCTTGGGCGATTGACGAGGCGGCCCGAAGGCGATTTGTGCGACGACAATACATCCCACTGCCTGAACCGACTACTCGTGAGACGCAGCTCCGGACTTTATTAGGTCAACAAAAACACGACCTGTCTAATGAGGATATCCTCAAATTGGTGGAAATGACGGATGGTAGGCAGTTCCTAACACGAGCAAACAAACCAGCTAATCAGCATCTACAGGGTTTTCAGGCTCGGACATCACAGCATTAGCTAAGGACGCAGCCATGGGGCCGTTACGGTCTCTCGGGGAAGCATTATTGCATATGACAATGGATGAGATTAGACCAATTCAGCTGCTCGACTTTGAGGCAAGTTTGACAACAATTAGGCCCAGCGTCAGCAAAACTGGCTTAAAGGAATATGAGGATTGGGCGCAAGAGTTTGGAGAGCGCGGTGGATAGATTGTGTCATGTGTCCGCATACAGTATGTGACCACGAAGCACAGGTACACTATACATACAGGAATATCATGGAACACGGCCCGCTATTAGACATCGGAGTCTCTGTATCGGGGTTGTAAACGGGCTAGATGTATAGTATGTCATTTTATATGTTACAAATGGTACAGTCGGTTTGAAAGCCCTCGTTCGTCATGCGGCTCTCCTCGATATATCGTACAGAGCCTGGCTGTTGGCCCGGCCGGCATGTTTCTGTCGTGCCTCATGTGGGATCCGTCCGACATTATCCATTTCCATTTCACCATCAGAGATAATTGCGGTCATGTGTTGTGATGTAAATATTCAGGGAGTTCAGTCCACGTCGCTCGCCGAGGTGTCCGATTTGCGTTTTTGTTGAGCTTCCTCCCAAGCCTTGCGCTTGGATTCCTTCTTTTGGTTTCCCAGCCGCTTTTCTTCCTGTCTCTTGTTCTCCTCTTCTTGTCTCCTGGCTGCCCTCCGCTCATCTTTCGCGGCCTTCTTGGCCTCATAGTCCGCTATCCTTTCCTCCAATGTGGGTACAGGTGGACGCTCGCTGGCAGGTACACCGTAAGGGGCAATTATTTCCTTGATGACATGGCGCTTGTGCTGGGAAGTTGGCCATCCGGGGGCGATGGAAACAACATCACCTGTTCGTAGGGACGAGTTCGGATCGTGGACTAGATAGTGTTTGGGATCGGCATACCACTGACAAAGCTCTGTCAGCACTCTGCTCTTCGTTTTCTCGGTCACATCGAATAATGTCTCTCACCTTGTTGACGGTCTTATTCCACTTCTGGCCGCCTACTCGAACCTTGACAGTCTTTTCCATAAGACCAGCAGAGACGACAACGCCCCGAAGCTCGGTCGTGACGCGGCGAGCGGCCTTGGCGACTGGCGAAGACATGATGCCGATGCTTCTTCTCTTTACCGACTCAAGTGTTTAGCAGGCCCAAGGCGTCGACAATTCGCCAATTGAGCGTCGTATTGGAAGTAATGTTCAAATGTTCGATCCCCAGCTCGCGAAGGTTGATCTAAAAAAGTGATGGCCAATTAGATTCCATGTCGGTGCTGCAGATAGCTTATGTAAGGTGACTACGGATGGCGGCTCCTCCTATTGGGTCAGAGAACCTCACACGACTCACGATATCCTCACACGTGCAAGGCTTAAATGAAATGCTACTCAAGTTGCAGTACTGATAGATAAGTGAGGAAGAAGAAGAAGGAGAAGAAAACCGCTTGTGGTCATTGGGTCAGGATGAGGTCTTCGTGAGCGTTTTCTACATACGAAGAAACATATTCAAAACCCGACACGTATAACAGATTGAACTGAATGTTCAATGCTCCCGAAAGCCCGTCCGTATGTCGGGGGCCGGGACCCGCAAGCTGTGCGTGGATATCGGAAGATGTGGGGACACGACAAAATTTGGCTTGGCCTGAGGGTTCAACACCTCGTCAGTTCAATTGAACCGTATCCGTACCGCCTGCCGCCTTTTTTTTTTCCTTCCTCTTGTTAAACGAAATTTAATCCTTGCCGACCTTCCTACTACTTACTTCACTTCTTCGCTTGTACGCGACAAATATTCATCTTGCCTTAAACAAACGCAAACATCATCCATCATCTGATAATTGACCGTCTCGTGCTCACTGATCCATACTGTGGCTTGCTTGAGACAAACTCGAGCTACCAACATCAAAGCTTTGCAAACCCCCACTTCCTCTTTATTTTTTTTTTTTCTCTCTTCATCATGTCTTCGCCCGAGCGTCGAACTGCTGGAGTCAAGCGACCTCGTAAGAACCAACAACACGCAGTACCTGCCATATCTTGAGAGTGGCCATTGACATGTCGGAAACTCTAGGCACTCAGTCTCTTCCTCCTCCCTCGCTTCCTCAGCTGGTAGCCGAGCAGAGCACCCCCATCCCTCCTACGGATAAGGACTCTCAGCGTCTCATTGTCGTCCTGTCCAATGCCAGTCTTGAGACCTACAAGGCGTCTCACGGCGGTACCAGCCGCAATCGTGAGGACAAGTATTCTCTGCTCAACAGCGATGAGCATATCGGTGTCATGCGTAAGATGAACCGGGACATTAGCGATGCGCGTCCCGACATCACCCATCAGGTTTCAACTCTGAACTTTTGAGTCGGCATTCAACATGCTGACCTTTCTCTTAGTGTCTACTGACCCTCCTGGATTCGCCTATCAACAAGGCTGGCAAGCTCCAGATCTACATTCATACCGCCAAGGGCGTCCTGATCGAGGTCTCCCCCTCAGTCCGCATTCCCCGAACATTCAAGCGTTTTGCCGGTCTCATGGTGCAGCTTCTGCACCGCCTGTCTATTCGCTCCACCAACTCCAACGAGAAGCTGCTCCGCGTGATTCAGAACCCCATCACCGACCATCTGCCGCCCAACTGTCGCAAAGTTACGCTGAGCTTCGACGCGCCACTTGTCAAGGTTCGTGAGTATGTCGAATCTGTGGATTCCAAGGATAGTATCTGCGTTTTCGTTGGTGCTATGGCCAAGGGTGAGGATAACTTCGCCGACTCTCTGGTGGACGAGAAGATTTCTATCAGCAACTTCTCCCTGTCTGCCAGTGTTGCTTGCAGCAAGTTCTGCCACGCTGCTGAAGATGTTTGGGACATTATGTAAAACCCATCCATTCTGAGTGACGTCGGCGAGGAACTGAAGCTGCGATGAACGCCAAACGCCGGCTCGCCCGACGACGATACAACATCGTCGCTGGGGGCAAGACGGTTCGGTAGTAACTTGGAATGCCTGGGGTGTTCGCTGTCGCTTGTTTTTGCAACCAAAACATGGGGCGTTCAACATCGGGTCCAAGACGTGAATGTCGTCTTGATGGGTCTCTTCAACCTGATCCACACTTTCCTCTTTGTTCTTTTTTTTTTCTGTTGCTCAGCGAGTCTGCTCTGTTTTGCCCCTTAGTATTTGAGGGCCGTGGTGCTCAAGTTTGTTCCGGGTCGGGCTTGCTCACCCCTAGTCTCCCACCGATCTAACCAAGCAGCACTGAAAAAGATATCGTCACAGGCCATGTTTGAAAAGAGCTGGAGGGATAGCATGACGAGACTTGGTACTTGTGATGATCGGGGTGATTTTGGGTATGGCTATGTCATGATGGGGTAATTCGATTCGAGGCTGAACAATTCTCCGCAATGCCTACGTGGACGGACAGACAAGTCGCTCGACAGTTGAAGGGCAATCAATGTGTATCATGATGGAAGATAATGGGATGTAAAGTATTCCATAATAGACAGCGAATAAGTGCACACAGATGTGTCACCAACCAAACACCAAACAGGCTCAGGACTTGTACCACAGATACTTTCAGGGCTGAGGCCACCAAGTGAGAATGGTCCGCCGCAGCCGCGAATACGCATAAGGCTAAAAGGGGGCTGGAGTAGCACCAAATCGCCCCGCACTAGCTTGGTCTCGTGTGTCCAAAATTACCAACAGGAGAAGGAATTAATCGAAGTGAAGCGATGGATGGACACATGGCAAACGTGGAGACTGGGTGAAGGATTGTGCCAGTACAGCACTTACCCACGTCCAACGCCAAGATGGATCGTTTGTCACCGTCAAGGGTCACAAAAAGCGCAAGACTCATTCCTTGAACAGGTAATGAGCTTTATGTAGTGCTGGTAGCACTGAGCTGGGTTGTTTTCCTTTATGGTTGTAACGATGGTTGGAGAGAGCCCCACGTAAAAGAAACACCAGTGCTATTACGGATGCATCGAAGAATGAAGGAAATGTTACTGTAGTCAGGCGAAAAAGACAACCAGGAGGTTGGTTGCAATTTGGGCAACTTGGGGTCAAGTCTGAGCTCTGGGCCTAGGCGATACTGGCGAATCACAAACGCATTAGATAGTTTATTGCGGCATCGCGTTATGCATTCCATAACTTGGGCGCCCTTGATAAAGAAACCCGGTTACTGTAAACATTGGATCGTCGTTCAGGATATTGTTCAAGGTTTGTGCATTTCTATCAACAGAGAAGCGAGGGCTTACTCCTACGCTACTGTACCTACCGAGGTACCTGTGAAATATGAGAAGCTTCTTAAGACGTGGAAGCAGAAGCCCGGGGTTGGCCGGTATAGGCCGGGGGTTGGAAGCCGGTGGAGGTACGGTGGATCAAGCCGGCGTCCGTGAGTCCAGCCGCTGGGCTTGACGTGGTCACGCATCGGTGGCCGGGAGTCATTGGGCCAATACGGTATCCACGAGCTATTCTCCGATGATCGTACAGTACAGCAGAGGACGCAGAAAGCATCACCGCAGCAGCACACTATCTTGCTAAGAGTATAGCTCGTTTTCCTAGATGCCCAAAGCAAGATCTTAATGAGCCATGTGGTATTCATGGCCATAGTTAACTAATAAACAATTGTGATGATTAGGATAAGCACAGGTAGGTCGACAGGGCAGGCCTTGAGAGCTGGTTTGGAGTTCCAGTCGGCTGCCTGGACCACACACGATGTCTGTATTGATGTACTCAGGGTAAGTAAGGTACCTGGTATGTAACTGCTGCCCATTTATCGCACCATGTTGACTGCCCCTTCTAGCTGCAGGTACCGAGTTAGGACAAGTCGTTGCCAGGATGGCACATGATGTTTCCACAACCTGGATGTACACAGCATATTGTTCACTACCAAGTTGAGAAGAAAGATTTTGGGTTTATTGCCGCCAACTCGGGAGAACTCGCTCTTCGAAAATGGAGTGGATGGACATGTACTGTAGATTCACTACCTACTTACCTACTCCTACCTATTATTAACAGCTAGTTGGACGTTTTTGGTTCAGACTTTGAAGGGTTCAGGGGGTGATCATGAGCGGGTGCTGCCGGATGGCGCGGGGCTAGTGGACCTGCCCTTGACCCAAGACAAGACGGGAATGCGGGCACACTATGTGCCTAACTTCACCCACACACGTATCTACGTCCAAGTATATACCGCTAGAGATGCACAAATACTATCCATACATAATTCTAGAGCGATTACTTGAGTATCTACTACCTACTAACCTACCTACTATGCAACAGCCCATAACACACACAAAGCCCTACGTGCCCGTGTCAGATTTGGGTCTTGTGGCTGCTGTAATTTCATCCAGCATGATATAATGCGACGTGACTCAATCGACATACATACTGCTCACACCAGATGAGGACAGGAGGAAGAGGGTATCAAATACAGTACTAACCTACATGCCTGCATACGAATACTTCTAACTCTGTTTGACCCTTGACCCCTCTATGGGCTGGGTCTGGGAGGGTCAGATGTCAACGAGTCACAGAGCCACAATCACAAGAGGTGCAGAACTGGGCTGTTGACTCGTTCTGAGACGCAGCGAGAGGGTTGGCTGAGACGAGACACCTGAGCCATCAGTAAGACTGAATTCCTAGAGGCTTAGAGGGTAGATCTAACTGGAGGAAGCCCAGGCATGGGGGTAAGGTAGTACCTGAGCCAGTACAGTAACTCATCTTCTAAGAGGTAGGTTAGTAGGTACTACTAGTACCTTAGTAGTCTCAATTAGAACCCGCCATCACAACACCTCCATTTTGAGGGCACCCGGCTGATCTTTTCTCAGTCTTTAGCTGCATCTTCCTTTTCTTCTCTTTTCTCTTCTTCCTTCGTTCCTCCTCGAGTCTTTTCTCTCTTCCCTTTACAGAGTCTCTAGAGTCTCTAGCCCTCAGATTCTCTGAGCAATTGCTCCAATTGCCCTCAGCAGTCATCGAGACGGTGTCGCTTATATTGCCGCTCTCCCTCCAAGGTCCTTGTGTTTCCATTTATTGTCCAACATCCTAGCTTTAGGGACTCTTTTTTCGCATTGACTCATCTATCCGGAATCACGAGGATTATTTGTTGTCTCGGGTACCAATAGATCTTTGTGCGTCCTTAAGCATCTCGCATCTTGAATCTGGGTATTCCATCTTGTCAACATAAATTGGGCGTCAAGGTGTTCCAAGCAGCAAAGTCAGCAGCAATCAATTGACCGACTAAGGAGCAGACAACTCACCACCCGACTTTTATTAGACCACTCCAGACTACGGACCCATTCGACTGCTCCTGTCCTTCTTTTCGCACGACACTACGGATACTTCACTTTACCTTTCCTTACCTTCCTTGCCTTGCCTTACCTTAGTTCGCCAACTCACTCACCTCATCTCGTCTCAGTCAGGCTCAGGGCACCGAATCGGATACTCTACGCCTTGGTTCTTGCCTTGGTCGCCTCTCAATCCCTACCGTTTCATTCTCGACCGCCTTCTCTCATCCACTCCGCCACCTCACCTGGCCAACATTTCGCTTGCCTTGCTGTACTTGTTAATATTCCTGGGATCATTCTTCTTTACATCTTTTCCCCTTCTAGCTTGTCGTCTTTTTTTCCCTCCCTCTTTTTCTTCATCTTAATTATTCCTTTCAAAGTTGGGGTTGTTGTTTTGCTCCTCAACTCAATACTTTTGTTTCATCATTACTCATCACCAGTCTTGACCGATATTCCAGTCTCCCCACTAGCCCCCGCCTCTCTTTTACACGCGCTGCTCGGCCACTCAAGCACGAGCAGAGTATTTGTTTTCTTCCTGGGTCTTTGGGGCTACTACGAGACTCCAAGAACATTCGGCCAAAGCATCCGAGCGGGTACCTCATAGCAGGCAGCCGATCGGGCGCTCCCGGCGACTTGACGGGCTTTATAAGAGATCATGACGGTACCGTTTGTTGAGGTGTCACACCTGGCATCATCCTCGTCTTTCTACTCGGCCACACTTCAAATAGTTGGCCTGCGATACTTGAACGAATCTCGCGATCCAAGTTCATCCATCGGAACAGTCACTTACGGACTTACAGCTGGTGTCACCAAGACTGGGGGCAAACATCGCCAAGCCTTGACCGACGGGCGTGGAGAGGAAATAAAAGGACCTCAGCCAGTACTTCAGATTCGTGAAGTGTCTCGCCCCTTCGACCCTGTCAGGATTTCCACGGTTGTTATTGCGGTACCAGCCCCAGGACAAGTTGTTGAATTTTACGAGACTGCCCTCACCGCGAATCCTTGGCTGGCCATTCAGACCGATGGTGACCCAATCTATCCCGGCGGCCCCAGCCCCAGGCCTCGTCTAGGCATTGATGGCGGTGAAACCCCAAGGCGAGCAACAGTACGTGATCTTGACGGCAACACTATTCAGGTCGTCTACCGCCAGCCTACATGTCCTCGAGATTATTATGGCCGAGTAATCGAATGGACCTACGACGGTGCCACTCATTCGACTTATACAACTACAACCGTCACGACCCGTAAGACTCATACCAGGAATCGCTCCTTGTCACAGCCACAGCTACAACCTGTCGCTTCCGCTCGTTCGTCCTCCTCTTCTATTGATGGGCTTCCACCCTTTCAGCCCCGTCAATCTCCCGCCAAACACGGTCCTAACACCGTCACAGCTGCCGAGATGGCTCAACGTGCCGCCGCTCATCCCGAGAAGGAAGATGAACCAATATCTGTTTCGCCTCGCCAGAGCTCCAACAATAACGGCCTCAGTACCACTACGGTCGTGGGCGCCATCCTAGGAGTCGCTGCTGCTGGTGCAGCTCTTACATACGGCTTTGCAAGTCACGCGGCTAAAGAACGAGAACGAAAACCAAGACAGGAATACGAGGCCCAGGCCCCCCAGCTCCCCCGACGTTCGACCTTCCCCGAGAAAGCCCCGCCGATTCATAAACTGCATCATGAAGAGCGCCGAACTGTATACGGTGACCATCCTCCCAATCCCTCGCAATATCCTCCTAAGGCTCTGCCCTACCGAGGTCATGGTGGCTTCCCACCCCCAGAGGTATACCCAGAAGGCTACCCATTCCAGCAGAACATGCAGAGTGACTACGCACCCCGCAAAATGTCTCACCACAACTCGTACCCACCAAAGAATCTTGGGTATACAGAGGAAGACAGCAGTGAAGACTCTCCGGACGAGCCACCAGCCCGCCAAATACAGTATCTTACTCAGGTTCCCTACAACGAAGAAAACCCATGGACCTCCGACACCCGAGCCAGAAGTAGGAGCAGAACCCGAAGTGTGGCCAAGAGTACGGCAAGGAGCGTCGCTGCAAAGAGTGCTGCTCCAAGTACGAGGACCGTTACAAAGAGTACTGCAAGGAGTGTTGCTCCTTCTCGAGCTCGATCGCCAAGCCAGGCCCCTGATGAAGGGTATGAGACGACCCGAAGTCGGCGTCCGTCAAGGCATCCAGAAGACGCTTACGAGTTTGCCGAAACACGCAGCCGCCATACTTCGAGAGTCCGTGACGATGGGTTTGAGCCACGCAGCCGCCGTTCATCAAGACCCCCACCCAGTGACGTCTATGACAGGCGCAGTCGCAGGTCATCACGACCTCCACCGGAAGATGGATTCGAAAGAAGTCGCCGATCATCAAGGCCTCCTGTGACTGAGAAGCCACGAAGTATGCGTGCACATAGCGAAGCAGGTGTCGGCCGTAGCAAGTCTGTTGTATTGGCCGACGATCTTCGAAGCGAAGCGCCTTTCAGCCGCAAATACGACGACCGCCAAAGTCACGCAGGTTCACGGCCACCCAAGTCATCACGATCAGTTGTTCGTGGTAATCGACCCACGTACGATGATGAGCGAACATATGTTTCTGCGCGATCACGTCCGTCCTCACGAGCTCCTCGTCGGTCCTCCCGTACCGAGATGGAGGATGATATTATGGAAGCACCCGAGGTCCCTGAAGTTCCTGACGCCCCCGAGATTCCTCTGGATCCCAATGTCTACGAGGTCCCTGACGATATGATGCCGAGGGGTCAGGCTAGAAGCCGATACAATGTGCCCCGGATGGCTAGCGGGCCTGAATACCAACATACGGGCTTCCCAAGCAAGGCCCAGAGCTACATCTCTGCTCGGGATGTTTGTCTACCGATGAGTGGCGTTGGCAGCAGTCATGCTGAATGGGACGACGATATGGTCAGTGTTGCTCCTAGCGACAGTATCAGTTGTGTCGGTATGAAGCCGAGCAGACGAAGCCGCAAGATACGATAAAGACATACGATGATGATGACGAGATGCATTTTTCCACGAGCGGCAATTAGACGACACGATTGACGAGTTGATTCGCAGATAGAAAGCGATGCGCGACTGGCCTAACAGAATGAGATGAAGGACTGGCGGTATTTTGGTTATGCATTTGATATGAGCTCCTTGTTGAGAGTTGGATTTCGAACTGGATTCAAGTGTTCTTTTTGGTCTTTTTTTTCCTTTTCTTCTTTCTGCTTAGCATTGGAGGAGGCGTTCTTATGAAATCACTGCGGTTTCTGCTAGGTTCGAGGCTGCTGTTTCGCGAGCCTTGATGAGTGGAGGCTTTGCAACCATCACTTCTTCTTTTCTTGAGAGCAGTCATGGTTTGGCCATGGGCTTTAGCTCTGGTATGACGTGACAGAGGAAACAGATTTTAAAGAAGAGAGACATATATACTCAGAGATGCATTTTAGAAAGACACACGACAAACATACAATACAGAAAGGGCATGGGCACACTGGGGCTCGGCTCAGTGGTCTATTGTCGCATTATTTACCATGCTCACTAAGGCCATGTATTCCTAGCACCCAGTTTCAAGAACCCAAGCACCCCTCACTTAATATGCCGCGTCGTCAAGATGTAGCCCACTTGTGTAAGACTCCAACATCGTTCGTTGGTGTTGGATGTGGGGGTCGGAAGTGGACGGCGTCACAGTAGAATAGTCATCGAGTCTTTGTGTTTAGCGAGATGTTACTTTGGCCATGCAATTAATGAAAGGCCTATTCCACAAACTTTCCTCCGAAAAGTGTCGCGTTTCCACTTCATTCACAAGATACAATATCCTAAAGTAGTCGGAGAGGAAGAATGACAACATTTAGTCCCGACATTCGGAGAGAGTAGAGTAAGTTCATCACATTGGTCGATCAACCAAACTCTTCCCCGAATTATCATTAAACGAGTCACTTGTCCCACTTTGGAGTTACTCACTAGACTAACGTAGCATCCATTGTTCTCCAGGTTTGGGGCCGACTTCTCTAGCCAAAGGCTCATGATTGCTGTACACGAACAGGGCTCTCCTCCGGTTCTCGGCCATTTTTTCCCCTTCATCCAACCACAACGCCACCAATTCGAGAGAAAAAAGCCGTCTTGGTTGTATACATCTACATACAGCACTTATTTTCCGAGGTACAAAAACCTTACCTTATTAGTAGACACAGATTAAGTTTCGTTTATCATTGTCTTCTTTGACCCCTCCACTTATCTCTTTATATCTCATCTTTTGGAGAAGAGAAACACCATCATGCCTGTGATTGACCTGGGCGAGTCCATCCCTCCTGACACGGCACATGTGAGTCGATACCCAGCGTGGTCAAATTTTTGTCATGTGAAACAAAGTTACTGATAAACTCACTATTACAGGCTGTCAGTGTCTCCCTTCCAACTTGGAAGGCCAATGTTGGATATGAGGAGGGAGAAGATTGGGTTGTGAACCGTATGACTACAGGTTACCCTCGGTGAGTTATATCTCATACATAATTATACATAGCGCTCTTGCTTACAAAACGCTATCAAACAGCTTTTTCGTTCACAGGGGCATCCAGGCTTTTGCCAAAGAAATCGTGGATCGTTATGGCAGCCCCGGCCAGCAAGCTATGCTTTTCCCTGCACCGCGAGTAGCGAAGCGGTGTCTGGATTTTATCGTCCAGCGGATCTCCCCTGAGCTGGCGAGTCAGGTTCGCATCGTCGACTTTACTCTTGACAAGTCAAAGGAGCTCTCCCCTGTATTGAAGAAGCTCACTTCTACTATCTCTGCTGTGCTTTACCCCTCTGAGGTATTTCCTATTGCGAAACAGTACTGGCAGCATACTGGAGAGGGTACTTCCAGCAGACGTGCTGAGTTTTGTCATGGTCTCTTTAAGGATGATCTTCTTATCCCGGCTACCCGCACGCGGACCCCTCCCGAGGCCACTCAAAGCAGACCTTTCCGCGGTCCGAGACGCTACACTCGCCCTGGCTCAATCGACGGTGTTTCTTCTCCAGTACCTACGGCACCTAAGCAACCTTCCCCAGAAACTCCAGTGGAGTCTATTGAGAGTTCGCGATTCCTCGAGGAACGTTTCGGTAGAAACCTCGACCTGTCCATGGTTGAGCGTGCCAAATCTGCAATTCGTAGGCGTATTGCGGGTGCTATGGCTCACGAGGTAGACCTGAACAACGGTCCGCTACCGGCTATGACATCCAACACTCGTGGCATACCCAACCTTGAAGAGACCGACGTCTACCTTTACCCTGCTGGCATGAACGCTATCTTTAACGCCCATCGTGCGCTGCTCCATACGAGAGAGCCAGCCGAGAGCATCAATTTTGGTTTCCCTTACGTCGACACGCTCAAGATTCTCCAAAAGTTTGGTCCTGGATGCCTCTTCTATGGAAATGCATCACCTGAAGACCTTGATGATTTGGAGGCACGGTTAAAGAAGGGCGAGCGGTATCTCGGTCTCTTCTGCGAGTTCCCCGGAAATCCTCTTCTGACATGTCCCGACCTTACTCGCATCCGCAAACTTGCCGATGAGTACGATTTTGCTGTCGTGGTTGACGAGACAATAGGCACGTTTGCCAACATCAACGTCCTCCCCGTTGCCGACATTGTTGTCAGTAGCTTGACCAAGATTTTCTCCGGCGACTCCAATGTCATGGGTGGAGGCCTTGTCCTCAACCCTGATAGCAAGTATTATCGAGCGCTCAAGACAACCATGGAGGAAATCTACGAGGACAACTACTGGCCTGAGGACGTTGTCTTCATGGAAAGGAACAGCCGTGATTATGAATCTCGCGTGGTACGTATCAACGCGAACTCGGACGCCATTTGTGAGGTGCTACGGAACCATCCACTTGTGAAGCGAATCTACTACCCCAAATCCAACGATTCCAGAGCACATTACGAAAAGGTCCGGCTCCCCGACGGAGGATATGGCGGTTTACTATCTGTTGTATTTCAACGTAAAGAGTATGCCCAGGCGTTCTTTGACGCCTTGCCCCTTGCCAAGGGGCCCAGTTTGGGAACCAACTTCACACTGGCATCGCCGTATGTTCTCCTGGCGCACTATCAAGAGCTAGAATGGGCCGAGTCATTTGGGGTCGACCCTTATCTTATTCGTGTCAGCGTTGGGTTAGAAGAAACGACTGAGCTTGGTGGCACATTCGCAAACGCCTTGAAGGCGGCCGAAGCTGTGACGGTTACAAGCTGATGATTAAGAAATAATAAAAGTGCTGTTTTCCTTTGCACAAGATTATGTCTATCTATAAGGCTAATGCTATTTACCGTCCTGTGCTGGTACAATCTACTACATGGATCCAAAGGGGTTGGTTAGTCAAATTCATCATGGTCCTTTTGGCAAACAATAGAAAACCCACCTGGCCTTTTCATATTGCTAATTCCAAGCTCTATATCAATTCCAATCGCTCAATTATATCGTGATATTTATGGTAGTCGTGTCATGTCGTGTCGTGTGCCAGCGCTCTTGTCAGCTCACATTATGCAACATTCCTGATGGACATAGCCAGGTCCGTAATCCTCAATGCCTCGTTCAATCTCATTTGCCCTCTCCTTTTCTTTGACTTCTTTTGCAAAGTATTTCTTCATGTACTTTTGAAGTTCGTAGTCAAGGTTCATGGCAGAAGCCTTCAAAACGACGTCGGCTCTGCATAACGGGCAATGCTTCTCCTTTCGACGTTGGATCTTGATAACACAGCGAATGCAGAAAACATGCTGACAATCTAGACGGACCGGCATATATGCCACCGAGAAACAGACTGGGCAAAGATAATCATTGAGCTGGGGAACTTTGGAGACAAGCTCTTGCGACATTTGTGCGCAGACATCCCGAGCGATGGTGCCTGCTAGGAGCTTGTCGGAGTGAACGACTGTAGGAAATTTCCTTGCAACACCCAACGCCGTCCGTTTGTCAAATTCTTGTGGAAGGTCAGTAACTATTTGTAAAGCAGCAAGTTGGGTGCGTGCGTTCACTTACTCTTGAGGATTTTGGCAACAGCTGTCTTGTTGAGCTCTTGGAATTGCATATTTTTGAGAAGAGACGCATTCAGGTTGATGAAGCGAGTGAAGGCCGCCTTGCTCTCAGGGAGCTTGAAGTCCTGGACTAGATGTTGCTTGGCCACCTGGTCCTGAAACCATTGCAGCTGCTTCAGAGCCTTTTGGCTTGTACGTTGTCCATGGTCTTGCTCGTGCGTAGCAAAGAAGATCTCGGCGTCCAAGTACAGCTCGAAGATTTGTCGCCAACGCGCCAGGTCGGTCTTGGAGAAACGCTTCGGCTTTACCACTTGTTCAACTTCCTTTCCAAGCGCAACAATCTCTGAGGTCATGGTCTTCTCTTCCTCTGTTTGTAGAGCATCCAAGTGGTTCACATCGCTCTGAAGCATCTCGAAGAACTCGGCATCGAAAGTGAGAGGAACTTCGATGATTTCGTAGATCCCCGTGGTCACATCGGCGGGGGGCGGAACGGGTATGATTTCGTCGGAGACATTATTTGGGTTCGCCGCGGGAGCTTGATGCTGCTCAGGATCGGTTACTAATCTTTCAACGACATTGACCTTCTCGTCGGTCAGCGTGATAGCAAGCTTCTCGTTAGCTTGGTCGGCGAGCGCATCAATCGTTTCGGCGGAGGGTGCAACGGCAGTCTCAGCAACAGGATCGGGTGATGCGGCGTCTTTCACAGCGTTGGAAGTTTGGGATTTGGCGGTATGCCCCGTGTGCGGCCACTGGTTCTGAGGTAAATTAATGGCAATCTTGTTGAGAAAGTCGCGAGAGTTCGGTGCAAGCGAAGCATCGATAGGGACGCCATCCTGTAGATGGACCTGGACGGTAAGCTTTGGGCGCAGGTGAGAATCTGTGCCGTCTGTGGAAAGTCAGTTTTGGTTGATGGATGGAGGGGGGAAACCGTTGGAAGAACTGGGTTCATACCGTTGAGCTTATACTTCAAGGCCACAGGGGACGTTGCGTCGGGGTTCAGAAGCTCGCGCAACGTCTCGGGATCAAGTCCGAGCTCATGCAGCTCACGGGCGACTTTCTTGAGACATTTCTTGAGTTGACTGTAGGGAATTGCATGATCAACCCAATGGGCGGGAAAATCTAGTCGTTATTTGTCAGAGCAAAATACGCATAGGGAGGAGAGATTAAGTGTAGATGGATATTTGAATGTGAATGAATGTATTTAGATCCAACGTGGTTTAGACAAACCTTGAGCTCGAAGAGATTCTTTAAAATCGTGACCAAACTTCATGGCTGCCAAACTGATGCTGCACCGAATTCCAGGTCTATTTGCATGGGAGGCACGCGACCAGTTGCAGTATTAGGCGACAGTTGGTGGCAAAACACTTGGGACAGTGGAGCGAGAGAGAGAAAGAGAGAGAGAGAGAAATAATGCAGTAAGAGCAACAAAGAGGTGTTGGTCCAAGAGCTTCGAAAGCAGAACTGAAAGACTATACTTTGCGCAAAATGAAGAAAGGAAGGTGAGGGAGAGGAGGAATGAATGGTTAAAGAATCAAGTCAGGGAAATGCGCCGCGTGAACAGACTTGGGCTGGACCTGGACCTGGACCTTGATCTGGGTCTGGACGTGAACATGAACATGAGGAAATGGTTTCTAAGTTGGGTCTTGGGTCTGGGTGATTGATTGACCTCGTGGGTGGAAAAGATCGATATCGAGGAGCCCAAGTAGGTAAACCAGGGTATGAACTTTACTCCATTCAGACTCGCCCACGTAAAGGCTACTCCATGTACCGATTTTGGGTACCTTTAAAGCTGGGCTACTACCTAGGGTAGTAGTTATGCCCTCTTTTTCCCGTCCTCATGTTAAGTTACTCCCTGAAAATGGAAGCATCCATGTACCCAAATCATGATGTATCTGAGTGGATTTTCGGCAATCTCGTGCCGGCATGTGGCGGAGTAGAATAGAGTAGAGGCATCTAAAGCATGAATCAGACAAGAGCATAAGAATCCAGCCTGTCAATCCATTTTCGCTGACCGAGGCGAAATTCACAATATGTACGAGTCGAGACCCAGACTTTTTTTTTTTTTCCCTCGCCTTCAATTTTCTGATTTCCCGCATTTCGATGGGGTTTGCTTTACATTAACGAGACTGGTGATTGGTCCATGACATGGGTCAAAAGTGGTCAGATGATTGCTTTCAGCATTACTTACAGTTGAAGGAAACATGGAAGTCATGAATTATGAGACCAAACATATGCAGAATAATATATCATAGATACGGAGGTACTCGCTCTGTCTACGCCACTTCATCTCTCAAAGTTGTAATACTGAAAGCCTTCACGAACTTTGTCTGTGCTCGATTTAGTTCGGTAATCACCCATGCAACTGATTCGTTCCATCAAGCCTCGTGTGTGACACGGGCTTCATTATTGGCGCAGGCAAGTTTTTCTACTGTGAAAATGTTTACTGGTAATATAATTTAATAGAAGACCTGGTTTCATGATTTTAACACCACGGTTAGCCTCGTTCGTCGAACCTAACACATATCCATTAACGATGGCGTAAGAATCGCATAATGCATAGGTACAAAGGTAGGTAGGTACCCAGATATACAGGGAAAGCTGCTGTTAATCATGAGTATCAGAGGCGCCTTCCTGCATGAGAGATAGTGGTAGAAAAACAACCAGGTACATAAAAGTCAACTCGAGTCTGTGACTTTCTAATAATGGAGTTCATTGTAGTACCTAAACACCCTGGGTAAAATTTAACAAGCGCTGCAAATAGCAACCAACTAACCTTGACCCGAGATTAATCAAATCGTGACACTATCGGTCAATGTTACCTAGTAGTGATGTTGCTTCAAATTTGGTAACTGAATAAAGCAAGCTAGGTTGGATGACTCTTTGTGAATCATTCGGCATGCAGATACAATACCCGCCCGAATGCAGCGAATGAGCTTACATGCTTCTCCAAGTTCTAGAAGAAGAAAAATGTTAGAAGCCCATCAAATAGCGGAGATAAATCATGCGGGGATAAAATTAAATAAAAAACATAAATTGTCCACTGCTGATTTTGCCCCGCGATGCCCCTCCTTCACTACCTACTACACTGGGCTTTGAAAGTGACGGTTGTGGATAAATAAATCACTGCCACTCCAAAACCTTACTCCAAGCAGTCTGTCCAAGAATACAAATCTACCTGAATATACAGCATCTTCTCAAAGGCCCCGCGTTGCTTATCAAGTAGCCATGGGTGCCCAACAATCTTCTGAGAGCTCTAATGCTGCGGGCTCTGCTCCTGTTGCAAAGACATGTTACTACGAACTGCTAAGCGTTGAACGTTCAGCTACAGATGACGAGTAACTCTTCCGAACGCCTGTCTTCTGTCTCTTCTCGCTAACGTCTATCGCATAGGATTAAGCGAGCTTACCGCCGAAAAGCTCTCGAGCTTCATCCTGATCGCAACTACAACGACGTCGAAAATGCCACACGTCGCTTTGCCGAAGTCCAAACCGCTTACGAGATCCTGTCCGACCCTCAAGAGAGAGCATGGTACGACTCACACCGAGACACCATCCTCAGTGGAAGAGATGCCGACGAGGACGGCGGGAATCCCACCACTTTCCGGAATGTGCGACTTACATCGGCCGAGGAGATTATGGGCTTGATCCGCAAGTTCAACGCCGCTGTGTCTTTCGACGATGAGCCAACGGGCTTCTATGGAATCTGCAGAGAGACCTTTGAGCATTTGGCATTGGAAGAAGAGGTTGCTGCAGACAACGACGACCTCGACGTACGAGACTATCCGACTTTTGGCTCCTCCGACGATGACTACGAGGATGTTGTCAAGCCTTTCTATAACGCATGGGCTGGTTTCGCAACAGTCAAGTCATTTGCTTGGAAAGACAAATACCGGCTCTCTGATGCCCCTGATCGCCGTGTACGCCGCTTGATGGAAAAGGAGAACAAGAAGATGCGTGACGACGCTATACGAGAGTTCAATGACGCTGTCAACTTCCTGGTGGGCTTTGTACGCAAAAGAGACCCCAGATACCTACCAAACTCTCAGACTCACGACGAGCGCCAAGCTTCATTGCGCAACGCTGCTGCTGCTCAGGCCGCTCGGTCACGCGCAGCGAACCAGGAGCGCATGGCTAGTTTCGAGGTCCCTGAATGGGCACAGGCCCGATCTGACGATAACGGAGCGGAGGGTGGTTTCTCAGAGTCTGAGGAGGAGTCTGAGGTTGAAATTTTGGAATGTGTAGTGTGCAACAAGACTTTTAAGAGCGAGAAGCAGCTTGAGGCACACGAGAAGAGCAAAAAACACACCAAGGCGGTCCAGCAATTGCGACGACAGATGAAGCGCGAAGGTGCTGAGTTGCAGCTTGACGAGGTGTCACCTCCGAGTCAGGAGACCGCAAACCAGGACAGTCAGAACGAAGATGCAGGATCCAGAAAATCTAGCGAGGTGGAGGGCTCAGGCAGCCCAGTTCCCGTTGAACAGACTTCGCCTTCTATCGACAATGGGTTGCAGGAGGCAATGCCTACAGATTCCGCAGACGCTTCGGATGACACTGACTATGCACCAAGAAACGTTGTCGAGGAGAGAATAGCTAACGCCAGCAAATTCAAGCCGGATAGTGACATACCCAACGAAGATGAACTGCCTGCGTCTGTTCAGAATATGACTATCAACGAGCCTGCGCAAGGCAAGAAGGTTGGAAAGGCGAAAGCAAAGCGTGCCAAGAAGGCTGCAGCTGCACAAACACAGCAGGACGCTTCAGTACGTTGATATCGCTACAACTTCATTGCTGCATACTGAGAAAGATGACAGCCAGAGTGTGGATTTTGTGGGGAGTCATTCACTTCCAGGACAAAGTTGTTCGCGCATATCCGTGACGAGGGACATGCTGCACTAAAACCAGTGACTGGCGGCGGCAGGAAGAATAAACGATGAGCGACTTCATGCGGATGGGCTACATGCCATTTTATCGCCTACCGCACAAATACGAGTGCAATGTTTTGACATGCAGCCGGCGGACGAAACGTCCCGTGTTAGGCCAGCTCCATGTGTCAATGGCAGAGCGAGCTGTCACAAGGAAATTCGTTCTGTTCAATTTCATCGTCTATCCCATACTGATACCCATGCCCACCTACCCATCAATTTGGACCACAGGAAAATATACCAAAACGCCGAGCCCCGTGCCCAAACCTATGCCTCATGAATGGTATCCGCATCATCATCGCTCAACGTTTCAACTTCATCAATGGCGCTTTCTCGGCCCTCGCTTGAACCTCCAAGAACCGCGTTCCGGTCTGTTATATGTATAATTGACTTACCTTGCACATGCTTGACGTTTCGCTTCAGTTCCTGCCAGTCAACTTCATTTTGGATCAAGAAGCCTATCAGCATGCTGGGATCCATCTCACGGACATGGATGCGGCGTAGCCGAGAGGTGTGACACGATGCGATTTCTTCGCTGGTGTATTCGGCGGGGTCTTCATGATATGGAAGAGCTGGTCTTGTATGGTGAGGATCAAGGTAAAAAAGGAAAGATCCTTGCGCGCCGATAAAGTAGTGGGACGAGGATGGACGACCGCTGCGTATTGTCAGTGCGTTGAAGGTGCGGGTGATATATTGATAGTACTTGCCCTGCAATTCCCACAGATTGCGACATCTGAAGAGCTGCAATAAGAGCTTCCCAATACACGGGGGTGATTTTGTCAATTCCTAGCCGAGTTCCTACTAATACAAGCGTGGGATGGAAGTCTTCGCCTGGCGGCTTCGCAATTTTCATAAATTCGTCCTCGTACACATCGGGTCCGTCGCCAGTTGAGTACACTCTGATGGAGGATTCGTGGGAGTTTGTCAATGCTCTATGAATATGTGTTAGGGGAGCTTGGTAATATCGACGCATATGTGGTCACATACTGTATACAACGGGCTGTGGCCGAGGGCCCAAACCACTCGCCGGGATATTTGCCACAGGCACTGGCACCATGTCGAACGAAGCTATGAATCGAGTAGGGAGCTCTGGGATCATCTGCGAAGTCTTTGAGTATTCGACATTCTTCTTCTACTGATTCTTCCCGGCGCCAATCTTCTGTATGTTAGAACTGTGACAGAACGATAGTGGATACTTGGGATTACCTCTGCCTAAGCGAACCATGGCTATAGCGTTTGCAAGTAAACTTTGTCCCGAACGAATCATACATCCCCATCCACTATCCGAAGAAAACGGACTTTGGTCCCCAAGTTGACTCTTGAGTCTCATGGACAATGAAAGTGCGGATGCAGCTTGTGGGTTCGTGGATCGGGGAATGGGCTCGAACTCGGATCGGTACGTCATCCATATCTTGGATTCGAAATCGTTTATGAACCCGGATGGCCATCCCCCATCATCCGCCGGGTCATTATATGCCAGTGACGAAGAGAAGCTGCTCGATATCGAATCTGGGGGTGTGTCAGGGGCATTTGTTGGCGGGTTGGGCGGTTCAGCTGTGTCGTGAGCTTCTTGAGCTTCTGCGTCCGCCTTTGATGCTGATGGGGGTGTTTGTGGATCGTGGTCGTCGGTCATGGTATTCTTCTTGCCGTTAAGCCGATAGGAACGTCCCAAACACCAGACTGGTTGATCGTGGGCGACATCGTTGGTAGGCTCAGGGTCCCAGAACATTTGTACAATTCGCCGATAAGGTCCTAGGTCAACGTTGGCCATGGCCCTTTCCATGCTGATGTATAATTGCGATATATCAAACTACCATCTGCGTGTAAAAAGGAGGATGAATGTAAACAAAATGACATGAGAAAAGAGGATAACAGTGCCTCGATAGAATGCAGGCAACTTGAAGTTGAGAGGCAGCAGGTAAGGCACTTTAGGACGCGAGCAGATGAGATGGGCAACGGGGTCCTGCCTCTAGTCGCAGCCCAGTGGGGAGTCAGCTGGGGCCGGTGGGCAGCGGGGGGAGCAGCTTGTGACTCCCACCCGGAGGTAGTGGAGTGCGACTAGGTAAGAGCATCTGAGGTGGACTTTGCGGTCAGGGTGGAGCTCTTACGCACGCGATATGTAAAGTAGATGCACGGGCCACTCGTGGCACGCCTCTAAGCCAGAATCTCGGTATAAGATGAAGAGTTGAGCTTGAGTGTAGAGTTCACCAGGTATGAAAATGGCTGATTTATGATGGTTTTTTGCTCATTGGAGGCATTTACGCGTATAGGGACGCGTTTTTTCTGCATACGAGCGGTTCTGGTGCGAACGCTATAACACTGGCACCATTAGATAAAGTGTGCTCGATTTTGATATGATGTTCACTTGAAGTCAGAAAGAATATAGTATGAAAACAACAAACAACAACGTATACACCCCGGAAGCGCAGAAAGTCGCTAAAAATCATATGTATAATATGGATATACATGAGAGAGCTTACAAAAGGTACAATGAACAATTGTGACCTAAGCTGGTCGATATACTCGAATATTCGTCCATTGAAGCTGTATTACTACTTCTCACCCTATACCACTAAACGGAAGTGGTGACGATGATTCAGAGGTACGTACCGCACCTGCCTGTTGATCCCTGTCCAGCCCCAAACACTAGACCCGCCCAACATGGAACGCCACTGTAACATTGGATCTCATGCTTCCATGACACTTATCGATAGAGTCCGGAACGCCGCCAAATCTTTCCCGAACCAATCGACGGACCAGCAACATTGAAAGTCCACGGCGGGGTGATTCGTTTGTTTGCCATCAACAAATTTCTGTACTGTGACACCCTCCGTCAAAGAGCACAAATTTTAGGGTGCTCAACCTACTCATATAAGAACGACCTCCGTTCGCCCCATCAATACAATTGCACACCATGAAGGCTGCCTCCTCCTAACATAGTCATGGCCAGAAACAAGAACGGAGCTCCCGCGCCTCGTGGTGCAAGGAACGCCAGAGGTGGACGAGGAGGCCGCGGAGGGAGAGGATCTTTTCGTGGTCGTGGGAATTATTCATCTACGCCACCACGAGTAAATTTTATCCGAGACGAAACTGGTAAGAGTCATCGAGACGTCGAAACGGGCGGCGCAGATTCTACTGGTGTACCACATAGAGTTGACACATCACAGTTGGATTTACACTCGCCGACGAAGCCCGCCAGACCTCGCAACATGATCATTCCGGCTGGGGAAACTCTAGCCTGCGGTCGCGACCAGTGACTTTTGTAAGCGCTGGCCCTAGTGAACCACTGAAGTTGCTCGACGAGATTATCGACGGAGCAAACCAAGAACCAGAACTCATAGGGGCAACCGAAGAAACACAGGAGGAAGATGAACCATACATAGAGCAGGAGGAAGTCGACGGAAGCGACGAGGACAAGCTCATAGGACCGGACGACCTCGAGGAATCCATTCAAATAAGGACCACTGCGAAAGACGACACGCCGGATGCGCCATGTTTCTTCTTCGACTTGAAAGGAGACCAATCGCAGATGAAACCAAACAAGCCGACTATTGAGATACCTGACCGACCTTCTTCGAGAAGCAGCGCCTCAAGCGAGGAGGTCATACTTTTCAAGGGTAGAGGCGCCCCGAGAAAGCCCGAACCTGTATCTGATATCGATATGGTGCAGATGCAGGCAGAAATTCGGGTTGTGGAACAAGCTATCACCGCCGAGTCTACACAGTTGGTGCCATCCTCAGCCCCGGAGTTGCCCACAGAACCAGTACGGAATAACAAACCTACGAAGGAGGAAAAGAAGCAGAAGCAGCGTGACAAACGCAAAGCGATCGACCGCGTGAAGGAGGAAGAGGATGCCATCCTTGCCGACTACATTGCCAACTTGAAAGAGAATACTGACGTGGACGAGTATTTCAAAGAACTAATACAGGGTGGAATAGAATCGGAAGCCAGTGGGGTGTCCGAACTGTCCGACACCAACGGTCAGAAGGAACCTGCCATCACACATGCGTACGTTCCAGATGGAGATGAATCGGATGAAGACTCGGAGCACGACTCCGAAGCCAATGACGGAGATGACCTTCCAAGCGAAATCGATGACGAGACGCTGGCCCGGTTGATTGCTGGCCACGAGTTAAGCTATGACTTAGGGATGGAGGATGTCAACTTTGGAGACTCCTCAAGTGACTCGGACACGGATGGTGACGAATCTACCAAGAAGACGAAACAACGACAAATGTTTGTTGACGATTTCGACATGATGGACTGGGATCGACCTAGCCTGCGTCCCCGCAAGGGCAAAGGGGCAAGAGCTCAAATCAACTTCAACCTATCTGATTCCGAGTTGGAGGCAACACTTCAGACGAACTGGAAGAACGACAGACTTAAGAAGTCGGAGCGTAAGAGACAGAGAGAAGAGATGCGTGCGCTTGGCATGTTGGGCAAGAAAGCGAAACCCGATGATCTGCGCATCAAATACCCAGATGGAATGAATATGGAACAAGTTGGAGATGAGATGCGGACATTCATGATCAGTGGCGACGAACAGTAAGGTTCCTTCCCCTCTAACCAAAGGCGACATGTTTGACTAACACACTGCCAGGCTCATATTGCCCCCAATGGACAATCACGCCCGCAAAATAATACACGAGCTGGCGAACAAGTTCAAAATCAAGTCCAAATCGATAGGGAAAGGTGACCAACGACGACCTACACTATATCGAACAGGACGTACACTTCCGTATGTCGAAGCAACGTTTGATCACGCTTTCAATCGCGTGAACCGGAAATACCTTCCTCGACTAGACAAGAAGGGTAAGAAAGGTAAACGACTACCGCCCGTTCGTGGCGGTACTTCTGTCGCGGCTGCCACGTATCAGGATGGTGAGGTTGTTGGTGGTTCGGCGCCTGAATTGGGCAGTGAGAACCGTGGAAGAGCCATGCTGGAGAAGATGGGATGGAGTATGGGAACAGCATTGGGCGCGACGGACAACAAAGGTATCATGCAGCCGGTTACGCAGACCATGAAACGATCCAAGGCTGGACTTGGTTAGATGTATACCTGGAACTCATTAAGATTCACTGTAGCTGCGAAGAGAGATTGTAGAACTAGATTGAGGGATCAAACACATGTAATAACAGAAAAGATTTGGGACAGAAAGCTGATGTGCACGAATTCATTTGATCGAGACCCTATTCTCGATGTTTATTGTACAACCGCGAACCCCGTTGCCCGTATGTGAAGACATTGCCCCCAGGATAAAAAACAAAACCATCCGTAACGCATTATGAGGCCCCTAAAAACAGGGCTGGATCCCCGTGAAACCTCAGATTCATGACACCCTGATGCCACGCGTGAAAAACCAAATGCCCAAAACAAATCAAGCTATCAAACCACCTATTTCGTCGAAGAAGAGTACTTGGTGACAGCCTTGGTACCCTCAGAGACGGCGTGCTTGGCAAGCTCACCGGGGAGGATGAGACGGACAGAGGTCTGGATCTCTCGGGAAGAGATGGTGGACTTCTTGTTGTAGGCGGCAAGCTTGGAAGCCTCAGAAGCGACACGCTCGAAGATGTCTGACCCATGAGTTAGGACAAGTAGACCAAGCAAGGAAGGGAGGAGACATACCGTTGACAAAAGAGTTCAGGATGGACATGGCGCGGTTGGAGATACCAGTGTCGGGGTGGACCTGCTTGAGGACTAGAAATGCGAGTTAGCTTGACGCGCTTGGTTGCGACACACGATGGAGCGCCATTGAATTGGGATTGGGACTCACCCTTGTAGATGTAAGAAGAGTAAGTCTCCTTGCGGGACTTGGAGCGCTTCTTCTTGTCACCAGAAGCGGCAGTCTTCTTGCCGGCATCCTTCTTCTCAGGAGCCTTGGAGGCAGTAGCGGGAGCCTTGGAGGCGGGCTTCTTGTCAGCAGCCTTGGGAGCCATTTCGAAAGATTTTAGAGGATTGGTGAAAAAAGAAAGTTGAGTGGTTGATTGATTCAGTTGAGTAAAAACTCGTGCGTTGGTTGAGTTGCTGTAAGGCGAGAAGATGCTGTTGTGAGATGGAAGTTGATGGCGAAACCAGAAGATCGGGGGGTGGGTTGGGTTTTTGTAGCTGAGCGCGTGTTGCTGTTAGCGGGTTACTGATTGCCTGGGGGGCGTGCGCACGCGTGCTTGCACTTAGCGGCTGGTGGAGGTGATCTAGGCTGGGCTGCTGGGGAGGGACATGCCAGCCCCTCTTTTCCGTTGCTGCTGGTGAAATAAAAAATGGATGATGGTTCTTTTTTTTCATTGGCCATTTGTGTTCTGCCAGCTTCAAAGAGTTCCCCCACCGCATACGTCCTTTCCGTCATCTTTGATGCAAGCGAGCAAGCAAGCAAGCATCTGATTTTCGCGTCAAGCAAAGCATCCATCGCGACTTGAATCTCCCATCGCCATCACCCGCACCCGTTCTCAGCTCTCGCGTGTCAACACGGGTCATTCTTCCTGTGCTCTTTCACTTCTTTCCTTTTACATAACACTTCCTTCACTCACATACTCACTGTAGGGTATGACTTGAATTTACAATATCTCTTCGTAGACGCCTAATATTCCTGTAATGACCGTGATTCATTCAACCCTAACGTGACAATTCTCGAACCCATAGGATCTGTATCCATAGATTAGACATGTAGCACCTTTGGACCCTTCGTACATGCTCCGTTCGCTATCCCTGCCCTACGTACCCGCGCTCTCATCAACGCGTCCTCCGTTCCGTATCGAAATCTGCGGGCTGCGACCCGTCATTGCGGCGATGCATCACTACTCGGCTTCCGGCGTATCGACTCCAGAGGCTCCCGTTCCGTTGATTCTCTCCACATTCTCCAGCCGCAGGAGTCCCGAAGCCCGAGACCTGTAGGGCTGTTGGCTCCGTGGTGGCCGTCTTTAAGACGGATCTCGAGGAGATCTGATATCGAAAACCTGGGGAATTGAATTTGTGGACCATCTGTATGCTATGTACGTCACAGCACCTTAATCTGGGGTTCAAGAAGCCAATTTGAAGTTCATTTGTATCTAAAGTACTGAATTTGGACAAAATTGAAGTCATATTCACCATCAAGTAGTGAATATTGGTCAAGCTCAGATGGAAAAAATGACTCAAAATGTGCCTTACTATGTCCACTGTGATTCAAACCTCAAAAACCAAGAGGTTTTCAGACTCCAATGGGTCAAAAACAAGGTCAAAGTCCAGACTAAGTTGGAAAACCAACTTCAAACAGACCAGGCGTATGAATCAAGTCCAAAAACTCCACGTAAAAGGTGCCGACCGAGCAACAACTGAGCAACCGGACCAAACCAGACCAAACGAGATGAGATGGACGTGGTCAAAGAGCACAAACCTGGGAGACTCAAACTACCTGAAAAGAGTACTGATTGTGAGTGCGTAACGTGTCCTCCAATCATTAAATCGCTCTAAGCTGGAAAAATAAAAATCAAGAGACAAGAATGAAAATCCAAGACGAAAAAACTTGTGGTGCGGGCAGGGCAGAAAGAGAAGAGCAGAATAACGCGCAAGTGATCTGGAAAACAGCGCGAGCGCGAGGGCATAGAGGTCCCCGTCGGTTTTATTATTTTGCCGGGGCAGCCACCAACCAGTAAGTGAGTGAGTGACCCAGTAATGATGCGAGCGCGCCAGGGGGGTCGATTTTATTTTTTAATGCACCGCTTTGTAGCTCAATTTTGCCGCATCCGGTTAGCGCCAAATCGCGTTGCTAGCTGCGAGTGATCTGGGATCAGAGCTCTGACGCGCGAAAAGTACTTAACCTCTACGTCCCCCGCCAACGTTTATCTCTTCCACTTCTCATCCACCAATTGTCATCACAACCAAGCTCTTCGACACTCTCATCCATCTCACAGTCTTTCAGACTCATCTACTCCCTTTTTAAAAACACAACCCCCCAAACCACACATCTTTCAAAATGACTGGCGGCGGCAAGTCTGGCGGCAAGGCCTCTGGTTCCAAGAACGCGCAATCGTAAGTCTTTGCACCCTTTATTGACGCGCCTACCTGGTCGCGTCTTGGTCTGATCTCTCAAGCTAACAATCCTTCTCAGGCGTTCTTCCAAGGCTGGTCTCGCTTTCCCTGTTGGTCGTGTCCACCGTCTCCTCCGAAAGGGCAACTACGCTCAGCGTGTCGGTGCCGGTGCTCCCGTCTACCTCGCTGCCGTCCTTGAGTACCTCGCTGCCGAAATTCTCGAGCTGGCTGGTAACGCTGCCCGCGACAACAAGAAGACCCGTATCATCCCCCGTCATCTTCAGCTCGCCATCCGAAACGATGAGGAGTTGAACAAGCTTCTGGGTCACGTCACCATCGCCCAGGGTGGTGTTCTCCCCAACATTCACCAGAGTAAGCCCTCCGCTGTCCTCCTTGCTCTGATTCTTTTGCTGACATATTCTCTAGACCTTCTGCCTAAGAAGACAGGCAAGACTGGCAAGAACGCGAGCCAGGAGCTGTAATCGGGTCATTTGGTTCTGTTTTTCCATGCGATGGCAGGTTGTTTCGGTTGTCATGACAAAGGGGTCACGGTTTAAGGGTTTACACGGTTGCTTTTCATCAGTTTATTCGCGCGTTAGGGTTGTACAATAATCCCCCACGGCTATGGTCATGAAATAAGAATACTTCTAAGATCAACTTAATATTCAAATGTGATGTTTGCTTTCAACATGTTTTGCCAAGATGCGTGCCATCGCGAGTACCTTGCGGACTGACCTAGCAATTGGCTACACTCGTAGCCTCGCCGGTTTTGACGCGGATGGATGCATGCAAAGAGCCTCTATACTTTCTGTTGCAGATTCATCCTTCTGCTGAACACGTTGAACCAGTGTCACCGTTGATTCGCAAACGAAAGCTAACCGTGTGTAAACAATCTCGTAACGGTATCGACTGATTGACTAAATGCGTGTTCGCTGGTCTTGCATTGATACTTGGTTGACCAAATTTGATTTGATTCATGCTACAATCCGTTCTTCGAGTCCATCCATATCCTCTATGTACATATATCTCCTCACACAGCCCAAATGCTCCGGTCTTGTTTTTAGTGTCGGTTGACAGGGTGCGGGGGGGCTGTTGTGGTATCAGTTTCCGGGATGCATACGTTTGGGGTTTGCTGGGTAAAAACTCACGGTCGAGAACGGGTGATGGGAGGTTTCGCTCGTACTTGGAACCTGTGGGTTGGTGTCAGCACCGTGGACAAGGTCGCTTGCCTCGGCTGGCTGCCGCTGCCAGAACTCACCTCCGGGAGCTGTTGGTGGAGTGTAAGGGTCTGGGTGTTTCCAGCTCTCTAGCAGCTTCTCCGTCTCAGTCAACAGAGCCTGTATACCCAAATCAGCTCCAATTTCGTCCTCCGTTTGATCAATATGGACCAACCCTTTGATGCCGGGGATCAGTGACATTGCGATTGGCCTCGAATAGTGAGCGAATATAGAGAGCTTGGCCTCGCCACAAATGTCGATGAACAGCCCAATCCAGCGCCAGCTTGAGCGAGCGGCGGTAGAGAGACCTGAGGTTGACAGCAGTTAGCATATGTAGCTCGAGGGACCTGGCAATGGTTGATCAAACGAGTCGGGAGGAGGTGATTGTTACTGACAAGGCAGCTCGTCGCGTCGACATGATCGATTAGGTGATGCGATAACGCGCGACCGGTCCCGCTCGTGAGAGGCTTCTTCGTATCGGGCAATTCTTCGACTTTTGCGGGAATGTATGCCGTTTGGCGTTCGCTCGAGTGTTTCGTTATTGCACTTGCCGGCTTAATTGAAATAAAGGTATAACGAAGGATGCCAATAATGACGGCAAGGTGTTGTTGCCTTAATGCCTTATTCCGATGTATAACCGAATGACTCTGACCTACCCTATAGTCAAAGGAATTAAAGCTATTATTATAGTTTTAACTTTCAATAAATACCTAAGCTTTTTAATATACTTAAAGTTATTATTAATAATATATAACCCTTCTAAATAGATTAAAACTTAATATAATTAGTTTAATAGATATTACTTAATATAGTTTATAAATAAGTTAGCTACTTAAGTAAGTTAGCTATAAATCTCAGTCTTTATATTTCAATTATTAGTAAAAATACTATAATCTATCTAATTAATTAAAACTAATTACTATCCTTATTTTTAATAACTTTAATTACCTTTTTATAAGTCTTTATATTATATTTACTCGTACTATATATATAATAATACTAAATACTTAATTTAGCTGACTTTCCTTAATTATAACTTCTTAATAATTTAATTACTATCTATATATTAATATCTATCTAATTAATTTAACTCTAATTAATCTCTAATTATCTTACCTTTACTCTATAGATAGTTATTTTTCTCCCTTTTTCTTTAGCTATTTACTATATTTTCCTCTTAAAGCTTTTAATTCTTAGCTTTAAATACAGTAAGTTTATATATATTTTCTATTACTAATTTAATTAATAACTAAAAAGCCTTAAGGATTAACTCTAAAGAGCTACTATAATATCTTCTAATCTGCCTCTAAAGGTAATTAGAATATAAATTAGCCTCTATAATAGTCCTTAGTATCTTTAGGGTCTAAAGTTAAGCCTAATTTATATCCTCTTTAGGAGGCATTAGAGTCTATAGTTATATATTAAGCTTTAAGATAATATATTTTAAATTAAAGAGGGTAAATCTAACTCCTTTAAAACCCCTCTTAATATTTATTATTATAATAATAGCTTAATAAATAGTATAAAAAGTAAAAAAGAATTAAATCTTAATAATATAGATTCTATATTATCTTATAAGACCTTTAATTTCTTAATTATAAGCCTTTTTTAATAGCTTAAAGTAGCCTATATTAAAAGGCTTAAGTAAATAAAAAGAGTAAGAAAGTATATAAAATAGGATAATTTTTTTCTCTTTATAATATATTATAAATTTAATTAATTAATAATTTTTATAACTATTAAAAATTAAAAGATAATAGATATTAATTAATTAATTAATTATATATTTATTAAAGTGCTTTAATTAATTAAAATTTAGCTAATTACTAATCTATTTATTTTAATTTAATATAATAGCCTAATTAACTAAAAGGTTACTTTTTTTATATTAACTGTAAAGGTATTTCTTACTTTCTATTATAATAAATAGTAAGATTAATTAACTTTCTATATTAACTGCCTTAATTATAGTAATCTATTTTTAACTTTTAAGTTAAATTAATTTTAACCTTTTATATCTCTCTATATTTATAATAACTTTTCTAATTAATATTATATCTATTATAAAGCCAGTTTTATTAAAATTCTTAATATTATCTAATTAAATACTATATTTTATAATTATATTCTCTATAATATATTTAATAAGAATATAACCTATCTAAATATATAACTTAAAAATCTCCTCCTTAAGAATTAATATTATAATAGAATTACTATAATCTATCTAATTAATTAAAATTACTTACTATATTCTTCTCTAAATGCCTCTAAAACTATCTAATAGGTCTTTATATTATACCTAATCTCACTATATATACTATAATGTTAAATATATAGTCTAACTGACCTTCCTTAATTACTACTTTTTAATAATTTTACTACTACCTATATATTAATATCTATTTAATTAATTACTTATAATACTTCCTATATAGTTATAATGCCTCCTTTCTATAGTCTTATTCTTTTTTATCTATAGTATTAGCTTAATATTTTATTTACTTCTTAAAGTTCTTTATTTTCTACTATTAATAAGGTAACTCTATATATATAACTACTTTAGCCCCTTTAGAAAGATAATATAGAGCCTTAATAATTAACCCTAGAGAGTTACTATTATATTATTTAATTTATTTAATAAGGTATTTAAGTTAAAATTGAGTCTTATTTACTATTATTAAGGTCTTTAAAGTCTAAAGAGAGGAAGATTTAGCTACCTCTTTAAGAGGCATTAGAGTCTATAGCTATATATTAAGCTTTAAAATAATATACTTTAAGTTAAAAAGAGTAAGTCTAGCCCCTTTAAAACCTCCTTATATATTACTTTCTATAATAGCAGCTTAATAGGTAATAGAAAAAGTATTAAAGAACTTAATCTTAAAAATATTATCTATATTATATCTAATTAAATACTTTATTTATTAACTATATATCTATTTTAATAGCCTAAAGTACTTAATATTAAGAGGTTAGAATAAATAAAATATATAAATAGGTATATAGAGGGTAATAATTTTATTCTCTTTATAATATCTCTTAAAATTAGCTAAATAGTAACTTTTATAACTATTAAGGATTAAGAGGTAATAGTAACTATTTATTTATTTAGCTATAAATCGATTAAAGTACTTAAGTTACTTAAAATCTAGGTTATTATTTATCTATCTATTTAGACTTATTATAATAATTTAATTACTAAAGAGATTATATTCTTAATATTAATTAATAAGGTTATATTTATTTAAATTAATAATAAATAGTAAGATTAATTAACCTTTAGTATTAATTAATTAAATTATAGTAATCTATTTATAGTTTCCTAGCTATATTAATTTTAGCTTTCTATATCTCTCTACCCTTATAACTACTCTCCTAATTAAAATTATACCTATTATAAAGCCGGTTTTATTAAAGTTTTAAATATTATTTATATATATACTATATTTTATAATTATATTCTATATAAGCCTAAACTAATTATAAATAATAGTTAGATTATTATATAAAGCTCTTTTATAGTTATACTTCTATAGGAAATATATTTTAAGCTCTAGTTATTAATTAATAAAATTATTAGCCTAGAGCTTATTAATTAATTAGGTATTACAATTAGTAAGTAATTAATTAGCTATTTCTTTAATAATATAGATCTAGAGAGGAAAGCCTTATATATTTAAATTAAAAATAGCTTAAAAATAGACTTACTCTTTTAAATTAGATAGGTTCTATAATTTAATAGTAATTTTACATTCTACTTTTATACTATTCTTCTAATTGCAGAGGGTACTATATTTAATTATATATATCTAATATATATATTATATACTTAATTTTAGGTTATTCTTAAGAGCCTAAAGAGTAAGAATAATTCTAGCTTTATTTAATAATAATATTTACAGTTATTAAAAATTAATTAATTTAATAGTATTAATATAAAGTAAGGGATTTTTAGTTAGGTTACTTTTATAGTTAAGTCGCTTATAAAGTATATTATTGCCTTTTATTTTTTTATTCTTAATATTAAATTATTTATAATTCCCCCTTTTATTAAGCTTACTATTAATAATAATAGTAAGATTATAGTATTAAAAGTAAACCTTTTAAAACCTCTTTCTTCTTTTAATAATATATATAATATAGTTTATAAGTAAGTTAGCTACTTAAGTAAGTTAGCTATTTAAATAAGTTAACTATAAATCTTAACCTTTATATTTTAATCCTTAATAAAAATACTATAATCTATTTTATTAATTAGAACTAATTAATATCCTTATTTTTAATAACTTTAATTACCTCTTTATAAGTCTTTATATTATATCTACTTTTATTATATATATAATAATATTAAATATTTAATCTAACTGACTCTTTTTAATTATAACTTCTTAATAGTTTAGCTACTATCTATATATTAATATCTATTTAATTAATTTAATCTTAATTAATTCCTATAACGTACTTTACAAGCGGCCCGACCGACCAAGCGGCCCGATCACTTAGATTTCTACCTTAAATCTAGCTTTTAAGAAAT